>CAJHNH020008512.1:307807-359061 GCA_905116865.2 Candidula unifasciata | reverse complement strand
AAGACCTTCCCAAATGTGTTTTGTAAAGGTGATGATTCTAAGCCACTAAAGCTTAGAATGATCTTTAAAAGGTTTGGTAGTGGCATTAGTTAGCTGTGCACCCAGTCCTTGCGGTACTGATGCTGTCTTAATACTCTTGATTAAAACAGTCGGCCATCTCTGTCAGGTCCCCCCCCCCCCCCCCCCTACATCGCTCAAAGCCTTCATGTGACCATACCTGACACCATCAGACCTGGTGCAGTGTCTTTTGCTTTTTTTCAAAATTTTTGATTTGACGGATCCCTCACCCCAGCATTTCGAAGCGTGTTTGCAATGCGGATAGAACCCGTCACCCCAGCATTACGAAGCGTGTTTGCAATGCTCAAACCACAGATGCCGACTTAACGAGCTTATCGTAAATATGTCGTAAGAGTTTCTTAAAATCGGAAATGTTGGGCGGAAGGGTTTCTATATAATAGTCTAGCTGTAAGTCCCAACACGACGTTTAGGTGAACGCAGAAGAAGAATTACAGCACGACATGTTAATACTTCAGGGGAGTGGCTGAGTAGTTTCGAGGCACTGCGTGTGTCTCAAATGCTGGAGGTCTCAGGTTCAAACCGTGGTGAAGATTGGGATTTTTTTCCACGCTGACTTATAGTAATGTCCCCCTGGTCTTTGTGTAGTATGATCAGACGCCCGTGTGTATTTCTAGCGGACTAAAAAAATCCCTTGGCAGCTGAAAATCGAAAAAAGTAACCTAACGGCGCTGCCCGGGCTAAATTTGGAGTTAAAAATCTACCCAAAGCATTTCCTCGCTTGTAGTACGGAGTTCGTGCACTGCGCTTAGATTCTTCAGAATAGAACGGAGCACTTATGATGTATCACCCTTGTATCGTGATGTTGATCCGTTGCAAAAACCTAAACCTAACGTTCAATACATGGGAACTGTTTGTAAATACGGCATTAGGATAATTTTTGTTTCGAATTTATAAGAGATATAAATTATATTTTAAGTTCCTTTGAAATATTTGTTGTGAATCATTCCTGATGTCAGTTGCTTCAAGAGGCGGTCACAAAGAACAGACATTACCATGAAAACTAGTGCGCTAAGTCGAAGCTTGACTAAACACACCCGCCAGCCAGCCACTCGATTGTCCCTCTGATTCTATTAGCTTGAGAGTTTCGTTGCAGTCGATTCATTGTGTAGTATGAAATTGGCTGCAAGTTTTTCCGTTTGACTGGCGGTTGTTGGTACTGTCTGTCTATTGTATTGAACTTAAAGAGGCTGTTGAACTGTTTGATAAGAAGCTGTTGTCACTGGATGATGGGAAGCATGGTGAAACCGAGTGAGAGGTGAGGAGGTTGAGAAGGACATGGTGTGTTTTAGTGTATTTTTCAACGTCATTTTTATATTTATTACATCTGATTATTTATCTGCTTACAAATAATGCTATGGCGTTGAAAAGTACGTTTTTTTTTTTAAAAGATCGCTGATTGGAACTAGGAAAGTGAACATGAAATCTATGGTGCATGTTAACAGAAGAAGTAAGAGAAAAAAAAAAAAAAACACACACACACAGAGGAGAGACCTAGAGAGTGATGCTTGAAAGATGAGGTGAACTTCATGCGATTGCAAAAGAAAGGACGACTTGACATGTGGCTGTTTGCCTGTTCCATTGAAAAATGGTTGGGGGGGGGGGGGTGGGGTGAAATAGAGAAAAGAGTTCCCTGTGCTCGTTTATAAACACGCACGCATGCACACACATACATATATACAAACATGCATACATATAAACACACACAGACATGCACATGCACGAGTCGTATAACGATTGCTTGGTAGGTAGATCCTGAATAACAATAGGTACCGGGAAATACCCTGGGAGGTAGAAGGGGTCGGCTTGATGTTTACTACATAACTCGCTCATACCGTAAAATGGTCCGTTTCAAGTAGTTAAACTTAATGAACAAGGTCTTGGGTCTTTATTGCGTGCAGTTTTTAATCTGTTTTTTTTTTTTTTTTATAGTTCGGCGCATTCCCCTTGGGAAGAAAAGGGGGAAAGTGTCGCGGGTAAAGGTGGTTTGGGGGGGGGGTGTGTGGGGGGGGGGGGGGGGGGGGTGGTGCTTGTGTGTGGGGATTTAGGGCTGCACGGCTGCTAGTATAGCGGTCACGAACTGTGCCGGTTAGGATTTTTTTTTTTTATGGCATAAACTACGTATATCGTATATTTCTTGTTTAAATAATCTGAATTTGGAAGCGAAGGGGAAAGACATTTTCCGCACCGGGTACCATCTGACCTTTTACGCCACTACTATCAAAGCATGTGAATTTATTAAACAGTTTACGTTCATTTACTTTAAATACTAACCGCCGTAAACTATTTGAACGTCTTCATTTAAACCTTTTTTTTTAAAGTAATCACAGATGGCAATTTAAGAAAGCATATTGTTATTATAATTATTTTCTTGGCTCGTTTCCTTAACTGTCTCTAGATTCATAATGTCGCCTCGGGGGTAGCTGGGCCAGGGGCGTGAACCTTAGGCTCTCGAAATGTGTGAGAAATCGAAAGTTAATCATAGTTATTAGACCCGCTGTAGTGCGCTGAGCGATTGTCTGCTCCGCAAACGGATGATCCAGGAACGGTTATACAAACATCGTGATGCAAAGTTACTGAGTAGTAATCCCGTACTGAACATTTAGCACCGTAACGCACGACCTGCTTCTTGATAGCGCAAAGAACAACAATTAGTTTCGCATCCCTCTAGCTACTCACTTCTGCTTTGTTCTCGAGAAGACAAGTAAAAAACACGCATTCACACACACAAGAAACTAGTCGCAGTTGATGGTTATTGGCTGTTTTCCGAACTTGCTGCGCGGGGTTAAGATGAGCTGAATTGATTCATCTTTGTACTTAACCCCACCCCATTTTTTTCTGTTTTTTGTTAGGCAGATAGTTTTAGTAGCTGTGTTTTTGTTGTCAGTTTAGTGCTTTTTACGGCGCTCTTGAAATTTATGTAGGCCTGATACTTCTTTAGAAGTACGCCTGACTGTTATTGAAGTATCTCAACTTTAGTTTTCTTCTTCTTCTTCTTCTTCTTCTTCTTCTTCTTTTTCTTCTTTTTCTGCTTCTTCTTCATCTTCTTCTTCTTCCTCTTCTTCTTCTTCTTCTTTTTCTTCTTCTTCTTCTTCTTCTTCTTCTTCTTCTTCTTCTTCTTCTTCTTCTTCTTCATTTTCTTCTTTTTAAAATTCTTCTTTTTCTTTCTCTTCTCCTTCTCTTTGTGGCCTGATAGAGTAAACAATTTCATAATTCCATTGCCCAGCTACTGATCTGAATGTTGCAATGTGAGTTGCAGTTTTAGGCTGGATCGCTTTTTTGACTGTACCCAAAGAGATTTATTTTGTAAACCGCAAATTCAGAAAACAGTAAATGATCTTTTGTCACAGAACTCATGGTTCCATGCGATTAATTGCCTGTGCAACTAATAAATTGTTGAAATTGCTGCTTACACCGACAATGAACCGCATTTCTAGTAGCGTCCAATTTGTGTTTGCACTTTTGACGGCTACCTTATATATTTAATGCGTGTGTATGCTATTGGCATTGTCGAGACTACAGTGTGTGTCCAATTTTCTTCACATGGGACAGCTATGTGTATTCTGCGAGGTCTTCTTTGGCAGGGTAACGGAACAGCTATGGGATGACCTGTTTGTTTTGCAGCTGAAACAGTGGTTAACTGAGAAACTGTAACATTGCTTATCTTTTGTTATTGCCTGCAGTTCACGCAATACCTTCTTCATATATTCGTCTGCGTCCGAATTTTTATTTTTATTTTATATTTGTTCCATTGTGTTTTAGACCTTTCTTTAGCTTTTTTGCTCTGTGGGTTTCAGTAAAAAGACATTCTAATTATACTATTATCAAATCCACCTCCTCCCCCATCCTGTCCCTTTTCCAGCGCATTCATATTCACCACCATCGGCCTATCCTGGGCTGCAGCTGGCGTTTTGAATATAATTGTCTAATTATTATTATCTGTGCAAAACAAGCGTGGCGTGCCCCCGTGGCTCCTCCGTGGAACCAGCTTCCACCGAGAATCTAAAATATGAATAACCCTTTACATACAATCGGAAAAGATTTGAATATAAGGTCAGCACAGACTATATGTCTCCATAAAAGGTAACAGTCTTAAAAATATTGTACCCCAATGTAATCAACTAGTTATACTTAATATTATTATTGTTTAGAAATGTAGATAATTTTAGAGCATATCCCAGCTGTTGTGACAAAGAATTCAATGGTGCAATGTGCATTATTATTTTGTTAACTGTTGTATGAGTGGAATCATGTATGTAAAGAAGTAGGCCAAAGGGGCAGAATGTAATATGGGTCTGTGTGCCACATTCTTAACCATTTGATGCATTTTCTCATATTATTGGTGTACACATTTTATTGTTTCATTGTGTGGACAGTAACGAACCGGATATCATTGATAGAACGGTTACAGCCATCTGCTCTACTTCTTTTTTTTGTGTGTGTCCCACTGGTGCCAGGTTGTAGCCCAGTGTCGTGGTTTTCTGTCTTGCGCTTCTCGAATGGCTTGGGTGACGGATTTGTTAATCTTTTTGCAGGTTTGGGCTACACCATTTATCCACTTGTTTCCTGGTGTTCCTCTCGTAATCATCCAATGCGTTCTGCGGTAAAATGTCTTAAATGCAGTTTGGTATGGTTGCATTTTCTCTAAATAGCTGAACCATTTCATTCTTTGTCTGTCATTATAATTAAGACATTGTCGTTCAAACTTTCTCTCTAATGCTGGTATTTGTAGCCCGGTATCTTCTTGTGTTGTTTGTTAGTGAGCTTGTGGAGAGAGCGCCTTTCACATGTAGTTATTTTCTGTTCTTGTCCTATTCATTGTCCATGGCTGGCACCGCTTCACCCACCGATATTATCTCCTAAAGTCTAGCTCCTTAATCTTCTACCTTCTGTCCCCCAGTAGAATATAGACTCTCAATCAACTCACGCCAGGTTGTTCTTTCCTTTGCTATCGTATGCAGTTCATCCCGTGCCCTCCTTGTATGTTTTTGGCTCACTTAACTGTCTAATTCTCTTCTACTTTTGAAGCATCTGTATTACTGTGTTCCCCCCCCTAGAGTTAGTTAAATGTTACGAACACATTACTCGGAGTATGGCAGTAAAACGACCCCACCCTCCTTTTTCCGTTTCCCTCAAGTGTAGACGCCAACGACAAGTCTCATCCAGTATTAATAGTGCCAGTTGCGCTTTAATTATACGTTTCTCTTATTTTTCTCTGAATATTGAATGTCTATCTGCAACGGTAGTTTTCAACCTTGAGGCGTGCCCGATTGGGGAGGTGGCGACCGGGGGAGAGAGGGGGGGGGGGGGGGGGATCAGTACAAGAATGTTTCAATGGAACGTCAAACAATTTGGAAGCATAGTTCATTCGTACTTATAATAATCTGTTTTGTTAACTGTTTTAGTTTAACTACACATAAAATACTTTTTTTTTTAAAAACTAGTAGAAATCATCAATACAAATCACTGTCAACCATTACATGAATATTTGGAAAATAAATTACCAGTTATTGGTGATTGTTTCTTTTATGTTATTTGACACTTTAATTCATCTCGATGTTTTTCTTCAAATTCTTGTTAATAGTACTTGGGATATACCCGTGTGGGTTCCGGAGCTCTATTATAGAGAAAACAAGAATAGACCCACTGCCAACCCAAAAGCATGTCGTAAGAGTCGACTAAGTGGGAGCTTCCTTCGAAGTCGGAGTGCATCTGCCTGAGAGGCAAGGAACCAGCAGTCTGCATGCCAATGAGTCAGATCTGTAAAACGGATGCACACGCAACACTCAGATTTTGGAACAGGATTGCAGTCCAGAAGTGGACGAACAACCAGAACTTGTCCGCCGGAGTTTACAGCTGGTGAACGCGAAGAAGAAGTACTTGGGATTTTTCTTCCCCCCTGTGACGGGCAAAAGCTTGGGCCTACGGTGTGACGTGCTGTAAAGGCTGCGTGGTGATGTGCGGCGTACCAAAGGCGACTAGGGGCGTCGCAATGTAACATCAATGATCCACACCAAGGCCGGACCAGATGTCCGCCTTGGTCAAACTTCGACTTTTATCTCCTAGAATACAATACCTTCACAGCCTGACGTATTGTTTTGACGTATTATTTGCTCACTCAGTACTGGTGCGTTCTGGTGCACATCCGCACGCGACACCCCCCCCCCCCCCCCCCCCTTTTTTTTTTAAATCATTCTTTAAATTTTTTTTTTATTTTGAAGGAGAGGTCGTGGGACAATTCCCTCATTATTTTTTCTTTTAACCTTTCTTGAATTCATCCTTTGTGTTCATCCTTTCCCTCAGGAATTTGTTTTCGAATGCATTTATTTAAATTTTCTCTCTATATCTTTAGTGACTCTCCAATTTTCACTGGCACCTGTTAAAACTACATAAAAACTATTTAATAAAGAGTTCCATATTTTGTTTAAGCTTTTGAACAGAATATTTACAACATAACTGTTTTATACTGCCGAGTGAACTTCTATCCGATGGCGATTAAATAAAAACCAACAATTATAGCTGCAAGTGGGAGCCATAATAGTTCAGTATTAAACGCTTTCCTGTCTAACCAAATGTCTCAGGTTCGAATCCACACGCCGATTTATTTTTCCCCACTAATTTTCAGATGGAGCCAGGATAAAATGGCGTAAGAAAATATCTTGAGAAATGAAGTGGGTTGACATGATGTTCACTACATTCATAGAACGCTCATTTGGTAATGAAAATATCGGTCTAGCACAGATGTCTCCAAGCTGCAACTTGAAATTATTTTCGTTTGTAATAATCCGGATGTTCAGCTTGAACAATCATGAAAACAAAACAGCGGTGCCAGCTCGATGTAGAGAGTGATCTACGTAGTTCCTTGTCCAACGTCAGACCAAACAATAGCAGATATCATCAAGACAAAGATGGGCCAACCATCACATTGATGTCTGATAAAGATGCATACACATGTTGTAATTGTAACAAACTCTGAAAGCATGCTGAGAAAGGTGAAGACAGGTATGCTTCGAGCAGAGTGGCAAGCTTCACTGGGAAGGTCACGGGCAGTGAGGCGACGGGCTAGGCAACCCTTTACTTACTGGGAACTCAGGACTACGGAATCGGAAAGCAACTTTACTAACCACCATTACACCACTCGTCCTGAGATTAAGCGGTGATGTTGAGAAACGTTTATCTTATCACAAAGTCGTTCAATACGTGGACTTCTGTAGACCAGAGCTTTCAAAACTTCTGATGTTGGCGACACATTTTTTGTGTGCTTTTACTGTGTCTGTGTTTGCATTTACTGAAATTGTTTGTCCATTAAATGAAAATGAACTCAAAGATGCCAGCAACGAAAACGTCCACCATGAAAGTAGTAACACCAAGAGGTAAGGGAACGAACAAGAAGAAGATGGTTTAAAGGAATCGTTGATACAATGATGCTCCACAACATCACAGCATACGAGGCTACAAGGTGTGCTCTAGCTCGCATACTGATCATCCTGTTAACCTGCGTCACAGGGCAGCATAGAGCAGAATATGGACCACACACGCGCGCACGCACACGCGCGCGCACACACACGCGCACACACACACACGCACACATACTGTTTAGAACAGTAGTTCTCAACCTTGCTAATGCGGCGACCCTTTAATACATTTCTCATGTTGTGGCGACCTTTGACTATACAGTTATGTTTATTGCTACTGAATAACCTTAAATATATGTTTTCCGATGGTCTTTAGAGACTCATGTGAAAGGTCTTTCGACCCACAGGTTTAGAACTGCTGGTTCAGAGGAATATAATTTTGCTGCACAGTAATTCAGTCTACTAGCGAACTAGAGATGAAACTGACTTGTTGTAAGAGAAACGAACAAATTTCCATACATAGGAAAGCACATTTCGATGCGGGTCCTCCACAGCCCAAGAACACGTATAAGTACAGCTGGAATAATGCCTGTAATGCAAAGGGAAGGTCACTTGTCCATGCCGTCAGGCGTACTGTGGATATGGGGCCTGACTTATATTTTATAGACCAGTCATCATGTCGGTCGCCTTTACTTCCAATGACTTTTAACTAGTACCTATTTGTGTTGACCAGGAGGCCAAGGTTATTTTTGAAGACGAAAAAAAAAAAGTCCAGCATCGTCTGGAATTGAACTTACGACTTTCGGATTCCCAGGCCAGCGCCTAGCCGCTAACTCGCGGCGACTCTCATGCCTGTAACGGTGATATGGTAATTTTTCCTTTGTATGGAAACTTATGGGAAACCCTGTACATAAAATGGTTGACTGTTCACGTTTGGCGTGACATATCTTTCCGCATCAGCCCACACACTTATGTGTCGTGAAACACACGGTTTGGAAAGCTCTGCTCTAGACTCTCATTACTTCACCAAGAACCGGTTCTACGTAAATAACAATTCAAAACAAGATGCGGTAGATATAATAAATATGTTTGCGGATGTAGATCGTGATCCATCGAATAGCGTTTTCTGTAATTTGAAAACACATTATGGTGTCGTGAGTTCAGGCAAGGTAGTTATCGAATACAAGTCGAATGTTGTTAATGATATGTTGCATCTGCTAGTTAGTATCAGCGGGGCTGTCTGCATCACCGGGCTGTGCTTTTTTAATGAGTAAACACGGCTCAGTTTTCTGCGTCGATGGCATGAGTTGCTCATGCGTGGATGTATCTCCTCTCTCTCTCTCTCTCTCTCTCTCTCTCTCTCTCTCTCTCTCTCTCTCTCTCTCTCTCTCTCTTCCCTCTCAGTTCATGTGTGCGTAAGTGTCCCTCTCTCCTTCCCTTTCTCTTGTTTGTCTCTCTCTCTCTCTCTCTCTCTCACTCGAACTACTTTCCTCTTTCTCTCTTACTTCCTCTCCTAACTTCTCTTTGTTCCTCTGTATTTATCTCTCTTTCACTTATTTTTTCTTTGTCCCTTTCTCTCTTTTCTTTTCTCTTTCTCTTTCTCTCTCTCTCTCTCTCTCTCTCTCTCTCTCTCTCTCTCTCTCTCTCTCTCTCTCTCTCTCTCTCTCTCTACAACCGGCTATCACTCTATTATGTCTTTCTCACCCTTTCTCTCGTACTCTTTCTTTCGTTCCCTTGTTCTTACCTCCTTTCTTTCTATCAATGTCCTCCTAGTTTCTCCTTTTTTTTTACATAACCGACTCGCCTTTACTGGCTCCATCTCCAACCCCCCCCCCCCCTCTTCCTCTCTCTCTCTCTCTGGCTCAGTAGTATCGTTCTTTCTCCATTCTTTCGCTTTCTCTTGCAGTCTCTCTCTCTTTCTCTCTCTCTCTCTCTCTCTCTCTCTCTCTCCATATATATATATATATATATATATATATATATATATATATATATATATGTATATATATATACATACACACACAACTTTCTCCCTCATGGTCAGTTTGACTGTCTGCCCGTCCGTCTGTCCATCCATCCGTCTGTCTGTGGGTCGGTATGTCTATCTGTTTTACTGTCAACGCTCCAAATCTGTTTATCTGTATTGTTGAGCTGTGGAATTCGTAAACAAAGTAATTATTCAAGTGACAATTACCAGTCCTAATCAACTTGTGTACGAGTTAGCTGCGAATCCTTTTACAAAACGTCTTTAAAAAACGCCAAGACTTCTTGGGATGTTTGTGCTTCTACTGGGACATTTTGGAGTAGTTTTACCATTGCCCCTGACAACGCTCACATCATTATCCAGGTCAACCCAAAGGTGGTCTGCTGTCACATTGCTTGCAGTCTAATTTAACCTCGTATCTCGGAATCATGAGACTGAGTAATTCACTCGTACACCACAGATGCCGATCAGTATATTTAAATTTACTCATTAAAATGAAGGTTTTCTGTCTTATGGGATAGCGGTTCTCAAACTGCTTTCGCCGTGATACACTTGTCGGGAAACAAATTTCGCGGCACACTTACCCTTAAAGCGGTTCGATTACTTAGAAAAAGAAGAAAATAAATAATGAAGATTTGATGTCCATTTGTCTTTAATGCGAAAAATAAAACTGTTTGGGTGAATTTGTCATTATTTCTTTTATGTTTATAGGACGTTTAGTTACCTGTATCCTCAAATCACTTCACGGTTGTTCCTGTATCTGTTTTTGAATGTAAGCGTACGCTGAGAATACACTTCAGCGTTGCCAATAGCATTGTTTTCTGAATACACCAGCATCCAGAACTCTTTTTGGCTTCCTTCGTGGTATTTCTGTTTTAAACTGCTGTCTTCGATGATCTTAAGCAGATTTGGGAAAATTCTTGATTATTGCTGTGGCACCACTGACATACGTTTGAGAACCGCTTTTCTATGACACATGAAAACATGCAAAAACTGTCTTTGACAGCGTTAATACAGACATTAGTTTGTTGTTTTGAGATTTATATTTTAAGCTCCCCTTGTATCTTTCCAGGGAATAGTCGTGATGTGGCTGCTAGACGTTCGCCTGCGGATCGGAAGGTCGTGGGCTCGGATCCTGACGAAGGCACACATTTTTTAATGACCCTGGCTGCCAGGTCGACCCAGCCTTGAGTGGGTACCAGGTGCAGTCATTGGAAGTAAAGGCGGTTGGCGTGGTGCTGGCCACATTACCCACTCATTGCTGATTGGTCTATTAAATATAGGTCTAGCCCTGATATGCTCAATACACATAAAAGCGTGGAAAAGAGTCATGTTCTTTACTTGTTATCTTTCCAGGAGCTAGTTTTGGACCTCAACTATCTTGTGATTCATGCAGACCTGCACAACAACAACCCGCCACAACAGAGCTGCCCGCTTGCCTCGCCATTATTCAGATTCACTTTGTTTGGCGCACACACGAAAACAACGCCTTCGATCCACCGCTCGGAAAATGAGGGAATCTCCATTCCGGGCAGAGCAGTAAACACTGTCCCACCGAAAATAAATATGACCCCGATTCCTGCAGTAAATGGAAAAGTTAATTTACTGCCTGGGACGGCGTGTTAATTGTTTACCATTTCTGGGTCTTTGGTGGAAAGTTTTCCATATTTCATGGTGTTTGGGGTCCTTTTCTTATATTTCACCCCATCTGAGATTTCGTGAGGAGTTCCTGGGAAAGTCCAATAGTATAGGTGTCTTAGGGTGTTAAATAAACACCGACTAACTCTAAACCTAACCCCCCCCCCCCCCCCCCTCCATCTCTACCATATAATATTAGACTTTCTCAGGAACTCTCCACGAAATATCGGAGTCCCTGAGATGGGATGAACAAAAAGACACGTACCGTGTTTTGTTGTCTTTGGGACTTTATTCAAATTTCGGAATGTTAGAGACTTTTTCTACCTTTGAGTATTCAGTTGAGCGACATGTACATTTATAATTTAAAATATATAGTATTTTGTGGCTTAGATGTCGATGACTGACGTACCTCGACCGCACCAAGCATCAAGAGCAGGTCGATCGGTACAACTCACGAAAGTAACACCATCTCGTCAGCCGCGAGATTTCGAGTGGTTCCCACGGGTAGTCCTATGTTCTAGGGGTGTTATGAGATGTCTTCCTTCGCCGTCTATACACAACATGCCGAAAGGTGACTCAGGTTCATTTGACGCGGTCGATGCAGACAAAAGTGCGTAGCTTTTTTTTTCGCAAGTCTTTTTTTTCTGTGAACGACTGTTGTTCTGGAATGTATTGTTGTTGTTATTGTTGTTGTTGTTGTGAGTAGGCCAGGCACCTATGTGCTAGGAAGAAGTACTGCAGGTGAAGCACCGAAGGTGTGACGGTGTGTTAGTTTTGAAGCATTGACGTTTTTGTATTGTAACGCACGTTCTTCAGTGGTGGATGTGCTTAACACGTTCAAAACCAGAAAAACATGACACTCCAAGACTGTAGTAGTTTCCCGGTAAATCTCGCGGCCGACCAGATGGGGCGAGTTTTGGTCTATGCAAATATGCAACAGGGACCATATACCCTTCAAGCCTGAATGCCAGCAGAAGGGTGCTTCGCCATTTTAACTGGTTAGTTACTTGCGTATCCTTTAAGGACGTTGCAAAACCAACCCCAACAGCCTCTGCTGTTGTGTGGTTTTTCTAGGCAAATTGACATCCAGTAGTTTGCCATTGCCTCTGGACGGTCGGCTTTCTTGATACCCCCATGGCCCCCAGCTGGGATCGAACCCGGCATCTCGGCATTACGAAGCGTTTGCATCGAACTGTTTAGTACTGTTGTAGTATTAACTTCTAAGCCAGCGTACTTCATTCAGCCTATTAACAACGAGCCACTGATGGGCCATTAAATCGTTGTGTCTAATCATTAAATGGGATAGGGTAGGCCGTTTTTCTTTTCTAGGATTGTAGACTGTTGGATTACCACATTAAGTAAGAAGGGTGGCTGGATACACACACAAAATTATCTCATTAAGTCTCGCTTCATCGCCTTTGTAGATAGGGACAATCTATCATATTCAGACTAAAGACAGGACACAACAGACTTCGTCAGCATATGTTTAAAACTTTTCGGTGAAGGAAACGAGGAGACGTATCCCTGTAGCGTGGCACCAGCAAATTCTGAGCATGTGCTCCAACACTGTCAACTGTATGATGACAACAGAGACATAATCTGGCCTGTTCTAGCCATAATAAAGACAAAACTGTATGGTCGCGAGGGGATATGGGCTGCACAATAGCTTTCATATAGGTTACCGACCTCCTGGCATAGGTTTTCTGACAGAAGGATCGACGAAGAAGAAGGATGAAAGATGAAACAGGTTAAAGCCTGGAAACCCTGTTCAGCCTGATAAAATGTCTAACATCTAAGCAGCATCAGATGTCACATTAGCTGAAAATTATAATTTTGTTTCTTAGAATTTAGAAATTACTGATGTTTGCGTTTGTTTTGTTTCCGTGATTTCTAAGCTGTCAGGTGGGCCATGAACAGTTGTCCCTGTTTTGGTGGGCCGCGAAACAGTTGTCCCTGTTTTGGTGGGCCGTGAAACAGTTGTCCCTGTTTTAGTGGGCCGCGAAACAGTTGTCCCTGTTTTTGTGGGCCGCGAAACAGTTGTCCCTGTTTTAGTGGGCCGCGAAACAGTTGTCCCTGTTTTAATGGGCCTCGAAACAGTTGTCCCTGTTTTGGTGGGCCGTGAAACAGTTGTCCCTGTTTTAGTGGGCCGCGAAACAGTTGTCCCTGTTTTAGTGGGCCATGAAACAGTTGTCCCTGTTTTGGTGGGCCGCGAAACAGTTGTCCCTGTTTTGGTGGGCCGTGAAACAGTTGTCCCTGTTTTAGTGGGCCTCGAAGCAGTTGTCCCTGTTTTGGTGGGCCGTGAAACAGTTGTCCCTGTTTTAATGGGCCGCGAAACAGTTGTCCCTGTTTTGTGGGCCGCGAAACAGTTGTCCCTGTTTTAGTGGGCCGCGAAACAGTTGTCCCTGTTTTGGTGGGCCGCAAAACAGTTGTCCCTATTTTGGTGGGCCGCGATACAGTTTTCCCTGTTTTGGTGGGCCGCGAAACAGTTGTCCTTGTTTTGGTGGGCCGTGAAACTGTTGTCCCTGTTTTGGTGGGCCGCGATACAGTTGTCCCTGTTTTCGTGGGCCGCGATACAGTGTTCCCTGTTTTGGTGGGCCGCGAAACCATTGTTCTTGTTCTAGTGGGCCGCGAAACAATTGTTCTTGTTGTGGTTGGCCGCGAAACAATTGTTCTTGTTATGATGAGCAGCGAAACAATTGTTCTTGTTGTGGTGGGCCGCGAAACAGTTGTCCCTGTTTTAGTGGGCCGCGAAACAGATGTCCTTGTTTTGGTGGGCCGCAAAACAGTTGTTCTTGTTATGGCGGGCAGCAAAACAATTGTTCTTGTTGTGGTGGGCCGCGAAACAATTGTTCTTGTTGTGGTGGGCAGCAAAACAGTTGTTCCTATTTTGGTGGGCGGCGATACAGTTGTCCATGTTTTGTTGGGCCGCTAAACAGTTGACCCTGTTGTCGTGGGCCGCGATACAGTGTTCCCTGTTTTGGTGGGCCGCGAAACCATTGTTCTTGTTGTGGTGGGCTGCGAAACAATTGTTCTTGTTATGATGAGCAGCGAAACAGTTGTTCTTGTTATGATGAGCAGCGAAACAATTGTTCTTGTTATGATGAGCAGCGAAACAATTGTTCTTGTTATGATGAGCAGCGAAACAATTGTTCTTGTTATGATGAGCAGCGAAACAATTGTTCTTGTTATGATGAGCAGCGAAACAATTGTTCTTGTTATGATGAGCAGCGAAACAGTTGTTCTTGTTATGATGAGCAGCGAAACAATTGTTCTTGTTGTGGTGGGCCGCGAAACAGTTGTCCCTGTTTTGGTGGGCCGCGAAACAGTTGTCCCTGTTGTCGTGGGCCGCGATACAGTGTTCCCTGTTTTGGTGGGCCATTGTTCTTGTTGTGGTGGGCCGCGAAACAATTGTTCTTGTTATGGTGGGCCGCGAAACAATTGTTTTTGTTGTGGTGGGCCGCGAAACAATTGTTCTTGTTGTGGTGGGTTGCGAAACCATTGTTTTTGTTATGGTGGGCCGCGAAACAATTGTTCTTGGTGTGGTGGGCCGCGGGTGTAATAAACATTTGAGAAACACTGATCTAAGCATTGGTTCTCAGTTTGCTGAGATATGTAGACCTCTGTTGTTTTCGATGGTCTGCCATGGAGTCTATAGTTTTCAAGTGAAATACTGAAGAACGTATCATATCTAAATGCTAGAATCGCTGTATCGATATGCTGACGATATAGTTTTGATCGCTGAAAATGAAACATAGCTGCGAGAAATGATGGACATATTTGTAACAGAAAGTCACAACAAGGGTCTTAGTTTGAAGAGCAGACAAAACAGAAGTAATGATAATTAAAAAAAAAAAAAACTGAACTCCAAAATGCAACGTCAAAGTGAAATGGCACATACTTCAAGCACGTTGATACGATTAAGTGCATGGGTGGTACCCTGATAGCATGTGATGGAAGCTGTGTTAAAGAATAGCTCAGGCAAGGGCAGCATTTAACAAAATGAAGAACATCTAATGCCGTCTTTCTTTGTCAATAGAGACGAGAAGGATAATTATTGAAAGCTATATAAATCCTATCCTAATATATGGAGGTGAATCATGGACCGTTGTCATATGAGTTGAAGGTTATTTGGAAGCCGCGGAGATGCGGGGGGTGAGAATAGTGTATTTATAAAAAGGGAAAGTACAGTGACAAACCTTACACCTTTTATTTTGTTTGGTAATGCATGGCTAAATGACATTACACATACGTGTTACGTGTTTTATATATATATATATATATATATATATATATATATATATATATATATATATATATATATATATGTATATATATTGTCTGTGTGTGACAGTGGTGTTTGTGTGTGTGTGTGTAAGAGAGAGTGTGAGAGAGAGAGACAGGGAGAGAGAGTGTGTGTTTGTGTGTGATTACATGATTCTTTTGAAGTGGAAAAAAATGCTTTTTCCGTCGACCCGGTACTTTCTTCAACATTACCCCGGTTACTGTTGTGTTCTCCAGCTCTCGCCTTTGAACGTGTTTCCCCTCTCTGGTTGCATGTGTGGTCGATGCAAGCAGACGTAGATTAGTGGGCGCTGTAAATAAACAATATTATTTCAAAATCTCTCGCCTTAGATCGCCGCTTTGACGATCCCAAGGGGACCTGCTGTCTCTCAATAACCACGTACCGCTTTGATGTGATGTGTACACTCTATGTGTCAGGGCTTCTCAAACTGGTCGAACCTCTCAGACGGGCATTCTCGTTCAGGGGCCGCCCCCCCCCCCCCCCAATTATGATTGGCTGCATTTAGGGATTTTGGTACTTTCCTATTAGCCCACCACAAACAGGGGAAATCCACAGGTCAGTGGCAGTCAGGGGTGGTAGATTAGGTGTATAGTTTTGGTCAGGGCTGGGTTAGTTAAACGCGCGAAAACCTGGGCTTTGAAAGAAACATGCTAACGCACAGAAACCACGGAAAATCCTCTCTTAGGACCCTCTAAAATATTGGACTGTTCCGTGACGTCATTTGTGGTCGGCTAAAATGAAAGCACCGTGATTTTTTTTTTATTTTACGCGGGTAAAAAAACACATAAAGATGCCAGCATTCCCAAAATGGTGTCTATTACAATAGTGCTGAATAAATGATGGCTTAAAAGGTACTGCCAGTACTGCGTACCGTGCTGCAAAAAAAAGCTAAATATACAGCGCTCTCTGAAACTACACCACGTTCATGTTGTGTTGTTATTATCTTCCCATTTGTGTCACTGACTACCGTTTGCTCGCCTGCCGTAAGTTTAGCTCTTTGGCATTGTATAAGTTATCCTAACAGTAAAAAATGTTGTTCGGGTGGCTCCGTGGTAAACCGAGCTGACCTCTCGCTCTGAGGATCGTAGGTTCGTTTTCAGACTCTGGTCTTTCAGCTCCTTGGTGCAGGTCTTCTGGAGATGGCTGACGGTCGTCGCCGAAGCTACAGGATTTCCAGACTTTCCACGGAATATTCTCACATATAGTTTGGATTAACTCCAGACAACTTACCTTGTGGAGAAGGCACAGTCCGGGAGGGGGGGGGGGGGGGGGGGGGGAGGAGGATGATTAAACTGGGGGTGAGAAAAGCTTCTGGAATATATTCAACAATTGGGGGGGGGGGGGGGTGTAACATAGGTGGATTTTTCTCAGGTTGCAGCATGTATTATTAGCATGTCGACGTCGTTGCTTCTTAAGGAGACGGAGCATACATGGTAATATCCCAAGTGCAGTCTTGTCAGTTCTTTATTCATTCATTCGGGTGGGGGGGGGGGGGGGGGAGGGGTGTCGACCTGCTGAAAAACCAATAATGCCCGGAAAAGATGTGGGTTATTCAGAAAATGCGAAAAATACAGCGGGCACACACACCCACACACACACACACACAAATAAATATTATAAGGATTTAGTCTTTTAATAAGTGGATTACATCTGTTAGATTGATTTAAGCAATTCGCCGAAGATAGTTTAATTGTGAGGATGTTGTAGTAAGAAATGACTTACTTACTTACTTACTTACTTACTTAGTCGCTCCTCTTCTACCTTGGGGTGTAGAGGTTTGCCAGAGAGATCACCAGACGTCTCTATCAGCAGTTTTCTTTCTGGCTTTGTTAGTAGGAAATGAACAAAACAAAAACACATGGTAACTGATAAGCTGAATTTGAAAAAAACAAAGGAGAGAAAATTAGATAAAAACTTTCAAGCTGTTGCATTATCAGGTCAAGAACACAAACCTGATAAAAAGCTTTGATGATCACGCGAGGTGATCCAGTGATACTGTCCCCTACGCTTATCAACATGGTACATGATGCTGCTGACGATGGTAGTGGTGGCGATGATGAGATGAATTGTACGTACCACAGTGATGTGTGTTGTGAGACCATCCTCCCGCAATGTTGATCGGTATCGCCCTCTACTACGATTCAATTAAAGATGTGTGCACGCTGGACATGAATGATATAGATATTAAGATTGATGCACCGGAAGAGAATGCAGTATTATAACTTACTGCGTTTCAGTGTCGGATGCAAACGTTTGTTGTCCTAAAGCCCCACCCTGGCTGCTGTTGGATGCTCTCAAATAACTCAACCTATAGGTTGAACGTGGTTTCTGGGGCCTATCCCAAGGTGATCCTCGTCCGAATGATGGCACTTTGTGTCACCGTGTGTTTATCGCTCGTTGTGATGTCCCGGTTGGGTTGAACGTCAGTACGTCAGAGAATGCGATAGATCGCATTGCAGTGAGGAGAAAAATTATTAAAGTGATAGGAACAACGGAGAAAGGGACTCAGAAATTGAGCACTACTATTTTAAAAAAAAACGTGACAGAACTCATATAGCCTGTTCTGAACGGACTCAGGCTGTGCATAGTGCTGGTGCTAACCCGACTACATGTCCTAGGAGAAGAGGCCATGCCAAGTTCGTCTATGTCTTCTTTCGATGTCAGGTTAGGAGAAATTGTAACATATTTCTCATGACATTTATAGGCAGAGGTACTATGCAATGGCTACTGCATCATAGGGACTGAGAATGGGAGGGTCCTATGTGCTGTGGCGTCAACTATGTAAGCATACACTATTTACTAGTTTAATTCATTATCGGGCCTCGATCTCGTTAAATTATCTTTTATCCTTGTGTGTGTGTGTTCTTTTTAATTCGTGAATTTTTTCCCCCTTCAAACCCATTCGTATTTATCTATACAATCTAATTTTAAGAGTTTAATTAACCGCCGCTTTGTGAATGTTTCTGCAACATACAGTAATGAACAACACATGTACCACTTGATCCTTTCTAACTGTAATTATTAACATGAATGTTTAAATCTGAGAATTTTTTAATATTTTTTTAATGGCAGGAGCTTAATTTCGATACAAAGAACACGTGGAGGGGGTACATAATTTCTGTGGGGTGTGAGGTGGAGGGACGGTGCTCAAGGGACCTAAACCTTGTTTAAGTTGTTAATTACACATAATAATAATAACGCACATATTAGCAACCCCCCCCCCTCCCCCCCCCCAATATTGGAAATAACATAATGTACATTAATGAAGGGGAAAAAATACTTTAAACAGATATGTTTGGTGGGAGGGGGAATGTTACGGGCTGGGGGGGGGGGTGTGTTACGGGCTGGGGGGGGGGGGGTGTTACGGGCTGGGGGGGGGGTGTTACGGGCTGGGGGGGGTGGGGCGTTCTTAGCAACCTTACACATTTTGGAGGAGCGCTAAGCCTACCACCAAGAAATCGCTGGGTTTTTTTTGTGGGGGAGGGTGGGGGACTGAACATGCCTATGTCAGGTTCCTGCGACCTTGTTGAATGTTACTGTAGCTATTCTTTGATTCCGTCGCAAGCTCGCCATCATTTTTTTTGTTATCTATTCTATATTCAGCATCCAAGACAGGAAAAAAATATATCGCCGGTCAGTTGAACAAGTTTATTTGTGAGCAGTCACTGGTATCAACAGTTACATGATAAAAATGATGACGATATAGTCGGCACATACAGGTTTGAACAGGAGCAGGAATGGTTGCGCGGTGATTTCAGTCACAGGCGTCAGAGAATGTCCGTACTTTACCTCGGGCGACAGCAGGCTCTGTGCTGGTTTTACGGATCCTCACACAAGACTCCTGCTACACGTCCTTGTCGTGCGCTACAGCTAATGACTGATATAGGTCTAAACCGGGCTGGCAGGAAATCTCGGAGTTGGTGGGCTCCCAGATATGCAGCGTCTAAAAATCCTTTGGCTCTCGTCCGCCCACATCGAATGCATGGATGAAAACATCTATCGAAACTCATTTGAAATATGAGTGAAGCCTGCTGGCTGAACTTCCTGCTGTGTGACAAACCGAGGTTAAGACATCTGCCGAATGGAGAAAAAAAAACTTACTCAGCTCCTGACACTTAGCCCTAGACCAAGAGATCTGTTGCCAGCTTAGATAAACAGCATTTTCCACAAGTCATATCTCGTGATGCAGTCCTGTACCCGTAATTCTTTGTTAACGTTCAACCTTGTCATCGCCGCCTTAAGTTACACCACAACAATCTGTCACTGCCCGTTAGCTGATTTGTTATTAATTACTCTGAGGCTCAAGTGTCCATCAGGCATATCTCCTACTGCATAATAGTAAAGTCTAAAATGTCCTGCCGTCAAAAGTCCAACTATTTGAAAGAAATGTTCAGATGGCTGTTTTAAGTGTCCCCCCCCCCCCCCCACCCCCAACTGGTCAGAGTTTCGGGACCAAACATGGAAAGCTGTGCCCAGTGCAGGTATTTTATATCTACGTTATCTGGTCGACTTCAAGAGGCGCCAAGCAATGCCTCATTGCCGTTAAGATCTTGTGACATTAATCACAGTCTGGGAAACACTCAGCTTCGTTATTTAAAAAAAAAAAAATCCAAACTACTGTGCATTTCCTGGTACATTTCTCTTGTGACCCGTAGGCCCTATTGTTTCGTTTTGTTTTGGGATGGCTCCTAAACCTTTCAAAAACAACGACAAACTCACCACAGAGCGTAGTATGTGCTTTACTTGTGAAATCATACATCATGCCCCCCCCCCCTTTTCCACCCCTCCCCCCCCCCCCCCCCCCAATGTCACACAATATCCGGAACTCCTTCTTTACCCTCGTAATATTGTCTTTTGTGGGTGTGTGTGTGTGTGCGCGCGCGCGCTAACGCGCGGGTGCCTGTCCGGTTATCATCGAGAAACATTGAAGATCACCACCGACGATAAAATCCTCTGATTTTTAATGAGGCTGCAGACACTCAATACCCCCTGCCAACACCATCTTTCTCATGTCAGCCCCATTTCTATATCCCAAATTCTCTTTCAACTCCCAAACGCTCGGCTGTCCCTTTCTTTCTTCCAACCACTTCTCCCTTTCTGTCTCGTCCTCATTTCTAATATCCAGGAGGGTAATTCATTAAAGCCTGTTTGTTTTTAATATTGTCCCTGCTCGGGCAGATATTTTGCAATTCGCTGAAAGGGTTTTTATTGGCTGGGATTTGCCGCGGATAAACAGAACAGGCTTTAGTCACGTGGTGGACGCTATGAAGTCCTGGTGATATCAATGACCCGATGTTTATTAACGAAATGAAATAAATACAGACATTGTAAGACGAGGCACAAAACAAGAGACTGCCGCATTATCTGGAGAATGGGTTTTCGTAGTCAACGTCTTTAGTGCTAATCCCCGTACTCAGTGATTTGTGCTAGAGGTGGATTAGTGTGTTGGTGATTATTTGGTGACATGCACCATATCATGGGACAGCACAAGTAATGAACGCACGCTGTTGTTGGTAGAAATACTAGTGTGCTTCCCTGGAAATAGGTCTTAGCTCGAGAATAGGCTCTAGGCGTCTGTTGGAAGAAAATTTAATTCCTGTCTGTCTATTTTGATGGAAACACGGTAGTTTTAAGAGTTAGGAAAGATACCTGATTGAAATAGTTTCGCCGTGAAGGTCCAGAAGGCCATTTTGTGGGGGAAGGCGGGGGGTGGATATAACCCCCGACCCCATCAAGTATGTCATAAGAGACGACTAATTAAAAAGTGTGTTAAATAATATCAATCAGGAGTAGCTAAAAAATATTTTCTTTTTAAAATAATGACTAGAAAGCTTAGCGGAGGAATAGAGAAAAGCATAGACAGAAACATGTTCTCACTCCTTCCTTTCCATATTTTCTCCTGTTTCCTTGTCCTTGTTCCACATCGACCTTGCCGGTTGTTTATTAGTCTGTTATTTTTGTTCATTGATAAAGACCGGTAAAACGTTCGTGCGGTTGCATTTGTGTGCGTTTTCTCCTTTCCTCCTTTTGAACTTTCTGGCCTTAGTGCCTGTTCTATTTAGTTACAAGACATTTAGCTGAAGAAGAAAGATACAAAGAGGCATGGACTCTGTTAATTTAAGATTGATGGCAAACCAGATGTGTCTAACACACAACTGGAGGGGGATATCCCACATAAAATAAATAGGTACGAATGTGTGTGTAGAAAGAGCACTGGGACAAGATCGTATAAAAATACAACGTGAAATAGTTCAGAATCAGGAAATAGAAAGAGCACTGGGACACGATCGTCTAAATTTAAAACGTGAAATAGTTCAGAATCAGGAAATAGCACTGGGACAAGATCGTTTAAATATACAACGTGGAATGGTTCAGAATCCGGAAATAGAAAGAACACTGGGACACGATCGTCTAAATATACAACGTGGAGTGGTTCAGAATCAGGCAATAGAAAGAGCACTGGGACAAGATCGTCTAAATATACAACGTGAAATGGTTCAGAATCAGGAAATAGAAAGAACACTGGGACAAGATCGTCTAAATATACAACGTGAAATGGTTCAGAATCAGAAAATAGAAAGAACACTGGGACAAGATCGTCTAAATATACAACGTGAAATGGTTCAGAATCAGGAAATAGCACTGGGACAAGATCGTTCAAATATACAACGTGAAATGGTTCAGAATCAGGAAAAAGCACTGGAACAAGATCGTTCAAATATACAACGTGAAATGGTTCAGAATCAGGAAATAGAAAGAACACTGGGACAAGATAGTCTAAATATACAACGTGAATGAAATGGTTCACAATCAAGAAATAGAAAGAACACTGGGACAAGATCGTCTAAATATACAACGTGAAATGGTTTAGAATTCGAAAATAGAAAGAATACAGGGACAGGATATCGGGGAAAACATAACATTGAAAACGTTCTGCCTGAGGTAATAGGAAAAACTACCCACTATAGCAGCATCGCACGAAAAAACATATAACATAAAACATCTCTTGAAAAGGCATAGAATCAACACCAGGGACAAGATCATTGGAAAAATTAGTTTTGAAACCGTTAGAACTGAGTAAATAGAAGAACACTGGGGAATTGTCTAAAAATACATCGAGATCCAGTTGTAGAATACTGAATGAATACCACTATTAGATACTCTAAGAAAACATGAAACAGTTCTAAATGAGTTATTTGAAAGAACCTGTGACAAGATAGTCTAAAGAAAAACAACGTGAAACAGTTCTAAATGAGTTATTTAAGAAAACCAGCCACAAGATAGTGGACAGAAAAACAATGTGAAACAGTTCGAATGAGTTATTTGAGAAAACACTGGTATTAGATAATTTAAAAAGACAACGTGAAACTGCTGTTAATGAGAGACTACACAAAACAACGGAATATCGTTTGAGGTAGACAACAGTACATCTTGGCGTACAAGAGATGGACGAACAGCAGTCTGAAAGAGTGTACAACTAAGACAAGAGACAGCGAATGTTGGAGATTCACTGCAGCAAACGTTCATTGTGAAGACGGCACATGATTGGTGATTAATGGATTTCCCAGCCTTAGTGTTCTCTATACTTTAACACAGTGCAGGACCATTACAAAACTATAGAAGAAGGAGAAGACAAAACAAAGACCTGAAAGGACACAAGAATCACCAGACGACAGAATAACCGTTTCTCATTAGACGATGCGACGACGAGGAAGTAAACAGTCATGAAAATTCTGAGCCTAAATGCACACAAAAAGACGCCTACCCTGACAACTTCATAGGCGTATATCAAAGTAGAGTTATTCCCCCATGGAAGTGCATATAACATCCGTGCTGGCCTTCTCACACAAAAGCATATTCCTTTTTCATGTTATTCCAGTCAATATTTTCCGTTCCCTTGTTTCTTTAGTTCTATATTCGCTATGCAAACTCTTCACTATTCTTCAGTGTTCAACATGTAAAGTCAACAGACTTTCACGGGATCAGTGGTGGCCTATGGAAAATATGTTGGCTGCTGGCAGAGAAGTCCAGTTTGATCCCCAGCTGGAGAACGATCTTTGTTTCCAATGTATAAGGCTCTAGAAGGGTTTTACCAGTGCCAGATTAACCGGTGAGCACATTAGGCACGTACTTAGGGCATCCCAATGAGAGGGGGCATCACAAAGAGAGGGGGCATCACAAAGAGAGGGTGCATCACAAAGAGAGGGGTCATCACAAAGAGAGGGTGCATCACAAAGAGAGGGGGATCACAAAGAGAGGGAGCACCATATAAATTTTCAGTAGCCTTGTAGCTGAGTGTTAAACTTCTCGGCTGAAGTATATATATTTTTTTATGCCAGTAGATCAACAATTCAGCAAAGCAGACTGGATGGCTTATCTCTGTTAAGTTTAGAAGCAGATGTGTTACATAATTTAGTCTAATCAAAGACTTTGCAATTAAAAACATAAGAAGACTTTTTAAACAAAAATAAAGTGGAAGTACAATAAAATACACATTATTTTCAAACTTACTGCTTGTTTCGATAACCAATTTTTTTAATGATTTTTTTTTTTGGGGGGGGGGGGGGGGGTTGGGTATATGTATATTTAGAATTACATAGCCGTTTTAACACATGGGCTCACTAGACATATTCCGGGGGGGAGGCGCACGAGCATAGGGGCCTCATGTTAATCTATGTGTGTCAAATGACCATTTATATTTCATTCATGCGAGCAGTTGTCGTAGGGGCAAAGCACGCAGGTTTGTCCAGGGGCCCATGATGCTGTTAAGAAGGTTCTGGGGGAAGTAAGGCACTACAATCTTTTCAGTGCTTGGGAGGGGCCTAATCTTAAGTGCCTTGGTGCTTTAGGGCATCAAATGGTCTTAATCCGAACCTTGGACACACACACACACACACACAATAGACGACAAATGACGCAACTGAGGACGTGCGTTCGTTAAGGTCCCAAGCCTGGAGTATGAAGGTTAAAAGCGTAAGAAGAAGGAGGCGTGTGGGAAGGAAAAGGGAGAGAGGGAAGAAAAAGAAGAACGATGGAAACCTAGAAACTAGGCCAGAATTCAATTTCACCAGCTACTATTCTACCACAGCGCCCTCCCCCCCCCCCTCCTTCTCCACCCCCATTCCAAAGCCTGTGTCTGTATTGAAGTGCACATTTACAAAATCGTAGCCCAGACTGAACCCTTTCATTTTGTGTACGACAAGGCACATACTGATGCCATACTGCAGTTTCCTTTTTCCGGCATGTCCTTTTGGAAAAAGCGTTTGCTGATAAGATATTGTTGCATTTCCCGTGCCTATCGATGTGTTTGTCTGTGTGTACACACTTTGTTTGAGCATGAAATATGGGCAACACTGATAAGTGGTCCCGTTGATTTTGTTTGTGTAAATTCTCAGCATGTTCCCTTTGGATCCATTCCGTGACGATCGACAAAACGCCCTAAACAAACCCCTGGCCCCTCTTGCGTCAATCCCCAACCCCCTGCGTCCTTAGCCTTTGAAACTGTCGAACAATCTGGAACGGCGCTGGCTGTAGACATGTTTGTTTTCCACTTGGGCTCAAAGGTAGAGTTATTGACATATCCGCTTCGCTGGGTCCCGTTATTGCACGTTCTCACATATGTCGACTATCCTATGGTGCTGATTCCTGTGTGGGTTTTTGGGGCCCCATTTTGAAGAGCCAAACATAATAGACTCATTGTCTCTTTACAAACATGTCGTAAAAGACCAGCAATTATTAAAATATGGTCCTATATGTCTAACGCGTCTAAAGGCATGAAAAGGGGTCCTTTTACTTCCCTCATACCCACCAAAACTGCACTACAGGTTACAGTTTTGTGGTGCCCCACCACAATTGTGTTATATGGCCAAACGGTTGAACGAGGTTTCCTGGATTTGTACCTGTACTCAATTACAATATGCATAAAATAAAGATTATACAGTCCCCACAGTCTGCTCGTGAGACAGCGTCACAAACACCTGAGCACATTCTACAGACCTGCCCACTTTACCTACAACTCCGTAAGGAAACATGGCCTCAAAAGCAAAGAGTGCAGAGTAAGCTATGGGGAACCATGAAGGACCTGCAGCTGACATGAGAGTTCTTGGAGGCAATCATCCTGATGGTCTGACCTGAGCATACGAAACCGAATGTAAAGAAGAGGTACCTGTCGCTACAGTGTGCTCGTCAGACAGGGCCACAAACACCTGAGCACATTCTACAGACCTGCCCACTTTACCTACAACTCCGAAAGGAAACATGGCCTCAAAAGCAAAGAGTGCAGAGTAAGCTATGGGGAACCATGAAGGACCTGCAGCTGACATGAGAGTTCTTGGAGGCAATCATCCTGATGGTCTGACCTGAGCATACGAAACCGAATGTAAAGAAGACGCACCTGTTTGGTTTTCATCCCTGAAATGTCAGTCCTGCAGACTGCAAGGGGGAAGACTAACATCAACCTTCTTTACTTTAGTATGTCGTTTCCGACATACGGTATTGATCTCGAAGTTAATCTACCGTTGAGCATTCGACAAATAATCCGTTATCATTGTTCTTTCTTTGTTGTTAATGATAATCATGTTTTTTTTTTTTTTTTTTTTTTTTTATTTTGTTCTATCTGTTATTGTTGGTACTGTTATTGTTTTGTTTTTTTTTAAAAATCTTTTTGGTGTTGCTGATGTCGGTGACATGACAATTGTTATTATTACAACCCTTGCTGTTTAATTTGTCGGTAATGTTGTCACAGGTGTTGTTATTGTTGCTATTCTTTGTTATAGTGACAGCCATTTGTCTTTGTGTTGCTGTTGTTATTGTTATTGCAGTTGTTGTTTGTGGATTTAACACTTGTTGTTTAAATCGGTACCGCTGTTTTAGCTATTATTTTTTCTGTTGTTGTTGTTGTTGTTGTTGCACAAGCCCGTCATCTCAGTGAAATCTTATATGGCATGCTGAATGTGAAAAATTAAGAAGATTTTGCTTACATGCTGTAGACTTGTAGTACACTCACATCAATCGCATAAATCGGGTTCTCTAGCGTGATTGCCAGGCTTAGGTGCTGTATGTCTACCAAAATAATATTAATTTTCTGAGAACTCCCTGCTATAGTGTGTTTCAAAACTCATAACCTCACACTTTAACAAATTACTTTAAAACTCCTATACAGATCAACACGAATTTGTGCATGTGGCTTTCGATTTGCCATGTTGCTATGATTTTAAAATTTGATTTATAATTTACAAATGCTCAGGTAGTACTGTTTTCTTAAAGAGGCGAATGTCTGTATGTACCCCTTAAAAAAAATAGAATATACAGTAACAGACTTGAAGTTAGGAAACAACAGTTAACAAACACGAACTCAAGCGAAAATTCCCTTGTCGGCAGTTATGATAAGCTTAGTATGCAGGTTAGACAATACAACAGAAAGAGTATATTCAGGATTTTAGTATACTAGATCTGCGGAGGTATATTAATGGAATAATTTGTTATTCTGCACTTAATAGGTGCATTGTTCTGTAAAAGTGTCTTCAGTGAATTAAACACTTTCAGTGTATGTCGTCGATGATACACGCACATGCGCTCACACGCACACGCGCTCACACGCACACACAAATGCACACATAAACACATCGCTGCTTCAGAGGTCTTGAGTTGAAATGCAGACTGAGTGGTCTCGAGGCATGGCGTCCGCCTTTAGTGCTGGAGGTCTCGGTTTCAGGCCCTGCTGAAGGCTGGGATGTTTTCACGTGGGCTTCTAGTAATTCTCCTTGGTCTCTGGTTAGTTAGATCTGACGCCCGTGTGTATTGTTGCGCATGTAAAAATTCCCCTGGCAGTTGGAAATCGAAATTGTAGCCTAACCACGCCGCCAGGGAAAAATTTGCAGTTGAAAATCTTCCCAAAGTGTTTCAGGATCCTCGCCGGTGCTACGGAGTTCGTGCACTGTACTGAGATTGTTCGGACTGAGGCTTGAGTTAGAAGTAGAATGGAGTTCTCATAGGTTACTAACCTTATGCCAAGATGTTGATCCGTTGTATAAACTAAACGAAACTAACGTATGTCGTGAAAAAGTACTTCTTACGTTTGTTTGTTAATTTGTTACTTGACATAAATAAAAGTGTAAGCTACTCTAAAGTACCTGTGTTGTGAGAAAAGATGAGTTAATTGATCAACTGGAACACGGGAAATAATGAAAGGAAGGGATCGGGTGGGAAACCGGGTGGGGGGGGGGGTGCCAAGCACAATAATGGATAACTAATAAACCCATTGTGTGTTGCGTGTGCAGAATGGGTTAAAGTGTGAACGTACATCTTCTTTTTCTTTCGTTCGCTTGAAATAGATTATCTATATCTGCAATGTTGTCTTTAATGTGAACTTCTTCACTGTCTGTTGTAATTCAGCCAGCGCCCCGTAAAGTGGATCGTGTTAATGTATTTGGAATCAAGGCATACAGAAAATAAGGAAAGTAGGGTTAAAAAAAAAAGGGAGAGAGAGAGAGAGAGAGAGAGAGAGAGAGAGAGAGAGAGAGAGAGAGAGAGAGAGAGAGAGAGAGATTTTTCCAATATCATCTATTAGCATGAAATCCTGAAATGTGGTTGTTTACTTTCACTATATACATTTTTTAACCAATAAAAAGATGTCATATGCAGTTGGGGGAAGGGGGGCAGGGGGTTATGTTTTATGTAGAACATGTGTTATTATATGCATGCGAAACATAGATAATAAGCAGACAAGCTAGGGGAAAACACATTTACGCTCAGTAGAGATATGGTCTCTGAGAAGAATGCAAAGAATATCACAGAAGGATAGAAATATCAAAGAGAGTAGTGCACATCGAGACAGAAGGATAGAAAAATCAAAGGAAGCAGTTCACATCGAAACAGAAGGATGGAAAAATCAAAGAGAGCAGTGCACATCGAAACAGAAGGATAGAAAAATCAAAGACAGCAGTGCACATTGAAATAGAAGGATAGAAAAATCAAAGAGAGCAGTGCACATCGAAACAGAAGGATAGAAAAATCAAAGAGTGCAATGCACATCGAAACAGAAGGATAGAAAAATCAAAGAGAGCACTGCACATCGAGACAGAAGAATAGACAAATCAAAGAGAGCAGTGCACATCGAAACACAAGGATTGAAAAATCAAAGAGAGCAATGCAAATCGAGACAGAAGGATAGAAAAATCAAAGGAAACAGTTCACATCGAGAAAGAAGGGTAGAAGAATCAAAGGAAGCAGTTCACATCGAAACAAAAGGATAGAAAAATCAAAGGAAGCAGTGCACATCGAGACAGAAGGATAGAATAATCAAAGAGAGCAGTGCACATCGAGACAGAAGGAAAGAATAATCAAATAGAGCAGTGCACATCGAGACAGAAGGATAGAAAAATCAAAGAGAGCAGTTCACATCGAAACTGAAGGGTAGAAAAATCAAAGGAAGCAGTTCACATCGAAACAGAAGGATAGAAAAATCAAAGAAAGCAGTTCACATCGAGACAGAAGGATAGAAAAATCAAAGGAAGCAGTGCACATCGAGACAGAAGGATAGAAAAATCAAAAGAAGCCGTGTACATCGAGACAGAATGATATAAAAATCAAATGAAGCAGTGCACATCGAGACAGATGAAAGTGGTAAACTTTTAGAACAATTAGACGTGGACAGCCAGTGTGTTTGAGACATCTTATGAGAAGGAGTGGGCTCAAGAACCTGGTGACAACTAGCAAGAATAATGGTAAGAGAGCAAGGGGAAGGCAAAGAGATAAACACTTAGATGGCCTGGCCAGATGGATGAAGCAAGACAATACTATTGAACTGATCCGTGATTCTGGTGATCGTTTAAGATGGCGAAACATGACACTCTATGCTTACCGGCACGGAACACGACGACGACGACGACGACGACGACGATGATGATGATGATGATGATGATGATGATGATGATGATGATGATGATGATGATGATGATAACCTTGTCAGGAAAATATATTTGTCTTTCAGAACACTGGGGTTTCCTTAATTCACTTTGTTTTTAAACTCAGACACTCAATAAAAAGAGACCGTCTCCTATGTCAGTTTCCCTGTTGGTTCGTTAAAAAACGACCGCCTGCCATTACCTGGTTATACTTATCTAACTCAGCGGTTCTCAACCTGTGGGTCGCGACCCTTTTTTTGGGGGGGGGGGGTCGAACCGCCATTTCACAGGGGTCGCCTAAGACCAGCTGAGACACATATTCATTGAAGTTATAAAGCAGCAACAAAAATAATTGTATGGTTGTGGGGTCGCCACAACACGAGGAACTATAGTAAGGTGTCGCGGCATTAGGAAAGTTGCGAACCACTGCTCTGACTGTTTTTGGCATAAATACTCCTCCTTTTATTTAAAAAAAAAAAATAGGAATAGACTTTCCCTGTTTAATATTTCCCATTTTCAAACCCCATTGGACCCTTCTCAATCCAGGGTGGGGAGGGGGTTCCAGCATCTGATAGTTAAAATTGATTTGTTTACGCTTTCGCGTCGGGCTGGCTTTTGTTTACACTGGCCCCAGCTGGAGGGTTGCCACTTTGTTTATCCTAGCTGGGTGTAAACATCGGGTGCTAAGCTTCCCTGGCAACTCTGGGTTCCGGGTGTGTAATGGGTGGGTAGGGCGATTCAAAAGTAAACAAGAACAACTAATGCTATTTTTCTTTATTGTTTGTCTGTCTGACTCATTGGAACCCGTGTACTGCACAACGAGGGGCGCGTACTGAAGTGGGGAGCACGGCAGATGATCTCTAGGTCAGTGGCTCTAAACCTTCTTAATTCCGCGACCCTTTAATACAGTTCTTTCTGTTGTGGTGACCCCCAACCAGACAATTATTTTCGTTGTAGTAAAAGTAATGTTTGTCTACCGGCGTCCCCCCCCCCCCCTCCCCCCCCCCCCCCCCCCCCCATGTACACACTAGCTCACTTCTAATTGGTAGTTCTTGAACCTGTCACCTTGGCACAAGGTTACGGGTGTGTTAACGCAATGCCGTTGATATAGCATGTTGTAAATTTCAGAACGCCAGCGTTTTTAACACTCCAAAAACATAGAGAAACTGGCCCTAACACAGCCCCACCCCCTCCCACCCACAGAGAGTGCTACAACCTATGTCACAGGCATTCTCTTTTCTCGGAATGAAAACGTAAATGAAGACACCACAGAAAGCAATCAGTGCGGGACACATCCGTAACCTTCAGGAAAGTCGACCAGCTCAACAAACTTGTGAATGAAAAGTGACCGACTCTATTTAAGGAGATTAATATTATTTTACCCCTTCAAAGAAAATGTGTTTTCCGATGGTCATAAGCGACCCCTGTGAAAAGTTCGTTCGACCCAAAAAGGGGTCGCGACCCACAGGTTGAGCGCCGCTGCTCTAGGTATCTGTGGCTTAGGCGTTGAGAACGTGCTTCGTAATGCCGTAGTTCTCCGCTCGATCATGGGCTTCAGGCGATCTGTCAGCAGACTGTTTTGCATTATCTGCGACAGTGGTACCGGGATTCCACAGTTCAGGATTTGCAGTGACAAACTTCTAAACGTAAATTTGCTTAGGCATTATAACAGGTGCTGGAAATAGCCACCAGTGGCAGTACTAGACGCGTCGTTCCATGTTGTGAAAAGTTCGTCTCAAAGTGTGCGGTGTCACTGCTTGAATGGACCACCCTGTTTTGCTGCCTTGATGCCAATGACGACAATTTCTAGCACGTTATAAGGTCATCTGACTTCGCATGAACCGTTGTGAGGCCACTTCAAATTTCATTGCAATATGTTTATTAGTGCCCGATTGATTGACCAAATACCGATGAACCAGGAAATGTCTAGGGAGGTGACAACGACTGGCTTTCTGTTGACCACATTACCTACTGAGTAGATAATAGCCGTGGCACATTAAAGATCGTGACACACGTTCACCAAACTCCATAGCCCGCTAAAAGTGTCACACTAAGTACAAATTTCCGTAGTTCCAGCGACAACCCCTCCCCCCAACCCCCCCCCCCCCCACTTTAAATTTCCATTTCCAGGGAACTTTAGAAAACACCTGCGCCAACCAACGAAACAAAATCAAAAATGATAACTGTTTAATCACTTAGCCAAGAAGACTCTCATGAAGAGATTTCTTTGCCTTCACCAGTTACAAATTCCGGCGGAAAGTCACGATTTTTCTTCTGGTTCTGGACTTAAGCCTTTTTCTAGGACTTCAGTGTTGTATGCACATCCGTTTGACACATGTGTATAAACTGTTGGTTCCTTGGCTGCCAGGCAGATAACCTCCGGCTTTAAACGAAATCCCCATCCAATCTACCATGAGACATCAAAATGATGTTCACGAAATAAAGAAGTGTAGAGATAATTATTGACAGCAGATAATTATTGACAGCAACTGTCGGTGCTTTTCGGTGCGTTCCTGGGTGTTTGTGTTGGTGCTGGTGGTCTGTGTTTCTAAACAAAGATCCCTGCCGCACGTGCCAGCACATTGGCGTGTTATTCCAGCGAATCTGTTGATAAAGAAGACAGCATTTATTTTCTTTATTCGTTTCGCTGGCCCAAGTGTACCCGGTGTCGCCTAGTTCGGCAGGCTCAGGTGTTGGCTTCTGGCGGGAAACTGGGTCTGACCTGAAACAACTGAATACCAGTTTCATGAGTTCCATAAGGATTTCTGGTGTGGGAGGTTGACAAGGAAAACATAAAAAAGTTGGAAAAAAAAAAAGGGGGGGGAGAGGCATGGATGGCAGGATTAACCGGTTGCATTGAAAGATATTTAGCGTCAGGAACTGTGAACGCTCGAAACCAATAGTCCGTACCGCTGCTCACAATAAAGAGTAACACCACACAACGCAGAAAGCTTTGCGAAGACAATACAAAGGGACACCCTTATAACATAGAGTAGCCTGAGCAAGCATGAATAAAAGGTCAACCAGCGCGTATTTAGGCCAGACATTGTAAAAAAAAACACTATTACGAATCGAAAGAAAACAGGGGGAGAGTTGGGTGGGGGGGGGGGAGAATTGAGTATAAACTCGTTTAAATAGTTAAATTAGATACGCGTGTGCTGAATATTGATCCATACAGCACTTGGTGCCCCGATATATTTGAGCACGCCATCGCTTTTAACACTACAAAAATATTTAGAAACTGGGTTTAACCCACAACCCCACTAGAGGGTGCTGCAATTTTGTCACAGGCATTCTCTTTCTCAGAAGAAAAACGTAAATGCAAGACAAGCCGGAAAGGAAACAACATAGCTTAACACCCCGGACAGCAGACAAGTCTAAGAAATGTATAAATGGAACGTCACCTAGTTCGGCTGGGGAGATTATCGTGGAACTAATTATAACTTCATTCCTAGTTTTTGTCTTATCTGGACGTTTCTAAAGTCTTTCTCAGACATCTCATTTCAAATTGTATTTTCCTGACTGTAGTGAGTGACGACGTCTGGCAGTAATAGCATAGACTTAGGATGAATATACTTTGTAGGAAACTGTTTTAAGCTGTAAGATGCGGCTGTCTGATACTTATCTTGCTTTACTGCATCGGGTGGCCATCGCCGTACGTAACGGCTAGATGCTCGCCTGCGGATCGGAAGGTCGTGGGTTTGGGCCTTGGCGGCTAGCGTAATGTCGACCACATCACCCCCACATCACCTCCTGCCGATTGCTCTATAAAACATACATCTAGTCCTATATGCCCAATATGCCTAAAATCGTGGATAAGGCTCCTTTTCCCTTTTTATTAAAAAAACTACATCGGGTGGTAATTTTAGAGGAAGGTAACCTGATTAAAGTGAGCTTCACAAAGGTGGCAATGAATAGGCCTTTAACTATACACCGCCAGCTCCAGATTTATATACAGCCGGACATAACTATACTAAGCTTCAATGTTCTGAGATTGCATGAACAACTCCCGTCGGCGCGCATGATCAACTCCTTTCGGCGTGCATGAACAACTCCTGACGGCGCCCTTGAGCAACACCTATCGGTTCGCATGAACAGCTCCTGAACAAATCCTGTCAGCGCATGAACAAATCCTGTCGGGGCGCATGAACAAATCCTGTCTGTGCATGAACAACTTCTGTCAGCGCATGAACAACTCCTGTCAGCGTATGAACAACTCCTGTCGGGGCGCATGAACAACTCCTATCGGGGCGCATGAACAACTCCTGTCGTGGCGCATTAACAACTCCTATCGGGGCGCATTAACAACTCCTATCGGGGCGCATGAACAACTCCTATCGGGGCGCATTAACAACTCCTGTCGGCGCCAACTTTCAGTATTTAGAAAAACGCGAGCACATAACTGGTGTGGTTCTATATCAGAGTCATATGTGATCGGTGATATGTTGTCTCAGCTGGGGCCGAAATATGAAACGTTACAATCACATTCTAGTAAACCAGTAGCTGTTACAAGGCGGCCTCCCGAATCTCTGAAGTTTCCCGTGTGGACTCTGAAGCTCCATGTTGTGAAGTGAGTAATAGACCTCCTGACACTTTCAAACATGTCGTAAAAAGCGAGCAACTAAACAAGGGTGTGCTGACATCGGATGCATTGAGTTAAAAGGCACTGGTAGCACATCCAAGTTGTAATTCACAACACAAAGTCACCCCCCCCCCCCCACCCCAACCCCCAACCCCTTAATCTTTTTCTTTTATAGGCGAACATGTAAGAATAATGTCTGAAGCAAAATTGTAGAAGTTTTTAGCATACCATTCACAGGTTGTGGCAAACCAACATTTGATGACAATGTTAGTAGTTTGTAGGTTCGCATTACTTCACAAAAGTCGAAATTCATTCCAGTTTCGATATCAAAGCCAAGAGCAAAATCGCATCAGCTGTACCGAGCCCGAAATGTTAGAATGATAAAACTGCGTTGATAACCCCTAAGCTACAGACGCTGACATATGCACAGGTGCCTACATTGAAAATCATGGCACAAGCTTACATTACTTCACTTGTTTTAAACATACAGGTGCATATCTGAGAACAATGTATGCAAACATTGTGAAAAAGTTAAAAGAAAAGTTACTTGCATATCCTTTACATGACGTTGCAGAACCAGCCCCAGCGTTTTTTTGTTATGGTTTTCATAGATAAATTTTTCGTTCATAGTTTGGTAACGGTCAGCTCTTGGAACCACTTTCGAAACCAATGCAGGACAACTCGTCCGCGGCTGGGATCGAACCCGGCACTGCCGCATTACGAAGCGCGCTTCGCAACGCCTTAACCACAGACGCCGACGGAGAAATAGACAGATATATAAAACATACAACGAATCCTATAACGCAAAGTTAAACTTGCATAGCACTTAGAAACACGTGGAATTTACAGAAAATAAACAAAATAAAAAATAATATCAAATATTAGAATATTTTAACCTGACGTCAAATTAGTACTACAGTTATTGGACAGAAACATGGACAACGACTAAAAGAGATGGTAAAAAAAAAGTACAAACATTGAGTAACTGTTCTCGGGGCACCGTGGAGGAAGTTGACTAGCGTCACAGAATCACTGATATGGAGCTTTGGGAGAGAATTAATTCCAGTGAATCAGTGAGAGGGGAAAGGACGCTGTCTCTGGAAGGAACATGCGTTTAGAAAAGCTGAAAATATAGAAATGAAATGTCCTGACCCTGGAACTCAGAGGGCCCATACACACAAAAGGTTGACCGATACTAAAAACGATGAGGACATTGGGTAATGAGTTGTTGAGGTGAGGGCCTGGAATTAAAAGGACGGGACTGGGGGAGGGGGATAGTAAGCAGAAGGACAAAAAAGAGGACCATGCAAGAGTGGGGTGACAACTGTTTCTCCCCACCCCCTCTCTTGTTTTCCCCCCTTCCCTCAAGGGGTCTTCATGTATAGGTGGTTATAACACACAAAACAAAGGGAGAGGAGTGTAGTTAGCAGAAAAAAAAAAGAGGACCATACAACAGTGGGATGAAAACTGTCCTCGCCCCCTTGTTTTCCCCCTTCCCTCAAGGGGTTTTCATGTATAGGTGGTTATAATACACAAAACAGTCTGTTTTATAAAATCTTGTTTCCCTTCTGCTATAACATGATTACATGTGCTTTGTTCTCTCTCTTCTTTCTCTCTCTCTCTCTCTCTCTCTCTCTCTCTCTCTCTCTCTCTCTCTCTCTCTCGCATACACACACACACACACAACACACATACAATCGCTCTCACAGTTTCTCACATTTCTCACTTTCACCCTCTCACCAGAAAAACAAAACCATATAGGTTAGGCTTGTCTTCGCCCGACAATATAAACACGGCCTTGTTGATTGCTGTTCTGTTTTACTTGTTGTTTCTGGTGTCATTGTTGATGTTGGAGTGTTGCATCAGGTGCTGTCGTGGATATATTTAACTCTGCTGCTGGAGGTTGAGTGGGACCTGCCTGTTGAGCTTATCCTGTCTAGGTAACTACTGCCTAGTTGAGCTCTATAAACATCTTCATTCTCTTCTTTTAGAGTAGGCTGAAATAGGTGCAAAAAAGAAACACATACATTAAAAAAAATAAACAACATACACGGAGTTGGATATCTCTTGTCAGATGAAATACTATCTTGTTTCACACTTTGGTGACCGGGTCGCCCATTGGCTCGCTGGTAGACGACTTCGTCGTTGGTCGGGACAGTGTGTGGGTCTGTCTCCTTTCATCGCATGAATACTGCAGGAGTCATTTTCAAGGCTCTTCGTGGCGTGTAGTGCTAAGCCATTTTATATGGCGCACATAACCTAGTCACAATTATACCTTCAAGCTCCCCCTTCGCGGATGCTGGTTAAATAAACATGACGTTTTTCCCCCAGCAAAGCACCTACCCACTATACTGTTGTGTTTTACCTACATGGAGTGCTGATATCTACTCAAGGTTATAGGGCAGTGCATCCTTCACAAAGCTAGAACGACAATCCGCATGAGATGTCTGTTCCCAAGCAGGAACGTGCAGAACTGGGAGCTTAGAACACTGACCGGCCCGCGTCCCTCTAATTTCAGGGGACCACACCCAACAATTTGTAAGAGAAAATGGGACGTAAATAGGTAAAAGTATTCAAAGCCGGCTACCTTCACGGTTTTTTTTAGGCTTGTTCAAGCCTTAGATCATCATAAAAATCAACGCCGTTACGAATTCGGACCCAGAACAAGACATGGGACAACAGGAAGTCCACACAAGCACATTAAATCCTTAACTTTGTGTACAATGTAATTTAATGTCACTGGTAAACCACACAAATAAACTCAGGAACTAAAACTTAGGAAATGTAAGCCATTAGCACAACCAAACCAGAGCACAATTATACCCACGAGCTCCTGTGGAGCTTCTTGAACTTGGTCACATATTTTTGCTTTTTTTAAAAACAAACGAGTGGTCGGATTTGAACCCAGTACCTTCAGAATTTCAGGTAAGAATCTAACCGCAGCTCTACTGCGGCTCCCAATCGCTTCTTTATCTAGATCTTCTTGCTTATGGCCTCCTACACAATAAAACAAACACGGGAGACGTATGGTGGGAGGGAAAAAAAGGGGAAGGGGGAGATAGTATAGCGTGAGTTCGCTTACACATATCGGGGTGACAGAGAGCCCTCGAAGGGTGTAAGCCGGTTTTGGTGTCACCTTATTTAAGTGCTTAATACTAATAACAAGCTGAATGGCAAATAATTATGCTAATTTATTTCAGATAATGTTAAATGTATAAACCAGTAATTTAAAAAAAAAAAAAGAAAAACTTACATGAACGATTCGCAAGGGTCCGCTTAGTTCCCTTAAAACTTATATAGGAAACCGAAGAGTGAGAAAGTCCAGACCCTTACTATTTTTGGGGGGAGGTTTCCCCTAGTTCAGACATCCCTAAATATGGTTTATACAACGTATCAACGTCATGGCACAACGATAGTAACCCATAAGTGATCGTTCCATTTCTAACTCAAGCCTGAGCCCAAAAACTCTCAGCGCAGTGCACGAACTCCGTAGCACCGACGAGAAACCTGAAATACTTTAGGTTAATTTTTAACTAAAAATTGTGCCTGTGCAGCGCCATTATGCTACTCTTTTCGATTTCCAACTGCCAAGGGATTTGTTTACGCGTGTAATAATATACACGGGCGTCCGATCTTACTACCCAGAGCCTAGGGGGAAATTACTAGAAGCCTAAGTGAGAAAAAAAAAATCCTAGCCTTCACAGGGGCCTAAACCCGGGACCTCCAGCACTCGAGGCAGACACCATGCCTCGAGACCACTAAGCCCCCTCACCCCCACTATTCCCCCCCCCCCCCCCTCATGAGGCTCATGACTGATATTCATATTCCTTTTCCATTTTTCCCCACCCTCCACAATCTCATAATGATCCTTATTACTTTGTGTATCTGTAGTTTTCCCTCCCAATTATCTCCTACACACTTTCCCCAGCCAGTAGACGGGGTGATCTTGCCTGCGATAGTCGAGCCAGTTTACATCAGTACACATAAATAAATAATAGCTGCTTGACATCCGGTGTCTAGAGAAGAATTCAGCCTTCTGCAGGGAATATTGTTAAGAGTGTTGAGTCCCGGTATCTTAAGTCCCTAGAGGCTTGCTTGTGTCTATCTAAAGGTCTTGGTTCGAAACCTATGAAGGCGGATGTTTATATTCCTCCTTCTCCCTCTTCTGCTTTGCCTTGGACGTCGTATTGTGGTTTATAGTTAGGTGGTGATATCAGCGTCTTTCGACCCAACACATCCTATTTAAGCAAAGCCTTTTTTAGTCGCATCTAATGGTATTTGTTAAAACAGTTAATTTGTCCTTTGCCACCCCGCCCTTTTTTCCCCCCAATAGGACATGAGAAACAGCAAAGGAAAAAAAGGGGGGGGGGCGTTATTTGACCTAGACCAATTAGGTCGACCTAATATTAAATAACTACTAAGAAATTCCCTGGGAAGTAAAAGTGTTTGGCGTGATACGGACCACATCACTCAACGAAATACCGATTGGTCTATGAAAATATATTTAGCACCATATGTTCAGTGTGCCATTAGCGTGAATAGATTCTGTACTTTAACCTCAGGGTACACATGCAACTCCAGGGTAAATGGGAACATTTAACTTCGTTGTCAGAACACGCAAGTGTAGTCTGTTCACATTTGTCTAGAAACACACCCCATGTTGCGCATTGTCATTACCCAAGAAAAATTCGATGAATACAGTACAATGGACATTGGCACTATCTAGTATTAGATTTGGATGAACATAGCACATTGGAGACTGACACTGTGTATTACCAGAATTGGAAAGAACAGAGTACATTGGAGATTGGCACAATGTACTATAAGAATTTTATGAACGTTAAATGGGATTAATTTAAACAAAACTAAAAGGCTAAACAAAGAGAGAGACATTTCTAAGGCATGTTTTGGGGAGACGCCAACTTAAATTGGAAAATAATGGATTGAGAAAACGAACAGAGAATCAGAAAATAGACACTGAAGTGGGAAAATAATGGATTGAGAAAAAAACGAACAGAGAATCACAAAATAGACACTTAAATGGGAAAAAACATTAAAGTTGATTAGAGACGGCAAAGATGCTAGACTGCATTTCATTCATATTATTGAAACAAACTGCAAAGGATACAACGGAGCAGAACAAGAAACTGTAAACTGTGTTTGACAAATAACAACATAACGGGATTATTATTTTAATATTATTATTATTATTATCATTATTATTATTATTATCATCATCATCATCATGCAATGGGTGTTATCATAGCCGACTACAATTTTTAAATTATTGTTGTCCACCGAATTTTGTAACACTGCACACTAAAGTATTTAGCTCGCCACTGTATGATGTCGGCTTCTGTGGTTCAGGCTTTGCGAACGAGCTTTGTAATTCCGGGTTCGATCCCAGCTGCGGACCTTGCGCTTTGCGTTGATTTCGACAGCGGTATCAAGAAGGCGACCGTCCAGAAGAAATGGCAAACTACTGGACGTAAATTTGCCTATAAAAACCACAGCAGCCAAAAAATGCTGGGGTTGGTTCTAAAATCTCATGTGAAGGATACGCAACTAACTTTTTTAACTGGTATGTTAGCGTGTGAATATCGTTTTTTCAAACCAGTCTCCTGTATTGCTAAGGAGTAAATAATTATAAAAAGGTAAAGGTAAAGTCGGGAGATGGTGAATTAGCATCATTGCACACGGTTATAAACCATAAGTGCTCTGTCACCAGTACGGACAGCACTTCTAACATACCAAAGCGATGATACGATCAAAGGTACAACCAGTTCAAAAGTTAAGGGGCGAGCATATGAAACACATCGCCACTGCACACCAAACCAATAAACTCTCATGGTAACTATTATCTCAGAAAGTAAACGTGGCATTTTTGTCGTTTGGCCTGTATTCCCATCCTAACCACTCAGTGAAGCATCGGCCCTCAACCAACTCACGTCAAGTCGTCCTATCCTTTGCTAGGTTAGTTAGAGGTTAGTCCCCTCCCCCATTTCCCCCAGAGCCCGCCCATATACACACTAGCTCACTTCTGATTGGTAGTTCCTGAGCCACGTAGCCTTCGCACACTTCTACGGGGGTGTTCGCAATGCCGCTGTTATCGCGTGTTGTATATTTCAGTAGGACAACGCTTTTAACACTACAAAAACATGGACAAACTGGGTCTAACACAAACACCCCTATAGAGTGCTACAGCCTATGTCACGGGTATTCTTTTTCTAGGAATAAAAACGTTAATGCAAGACATCACAGAAACCAAACAAGAGAGCGGGACACACTCGTAACCTCCAGGAAAGTGGACCAGACCAACAAAGTTGTCAATGAAAGCTGAGCTACTTTGTTTGGGGAGACTAACGTTGAACTACATCCTTCGCTATGACATGCTGCTCACTCCGCGCCCTTTTTCATCAGTTTAATTTGGCCACTAGCTCCTTTCTCTGTGTGTTCGTTGATCTTCCTGTATTTATGTGGCACTGTGGGACCCAATGTAAAGCCATTAGGTTATATTGTTTTCAGCTTATCCTAAGGTGTGTCCAGTCTAACGCCAGTGTCCCTTCTGGTCTTCCAAAAACTACCCAACCATGAACGGGGCGCCATTTAAAAAAAAAAAATGCGCGCACTGTGGCGGCAGTGGGCAGCTGTGGGGAGCTGTAGCTCCCAACTCTTTCCTATTAGCCACGCCACTGGCCCTGACGACATGGAAATGCCCAGTAGTTTAATGTAAACATTCGTTTCTATCTATTAATAGATGTTGGTTTGTTGCTACTCTGTTAATATCTTAATTTACTGACGCTGCATATCAATTATTTTAACTACTAACACACGTTCAGCTGTTTACATCAACATAAGTCTTCTAAACGACATTATATAATTGTTTTGCGACACAGTCGTTTCGTGTTTTACTATGTACTTTAAATAAAAAGGGGTACGCATTAATCTTCATGTAAGTTGACTATTATTTTGTTTTTAAAATGGATACACCGACTAATGAAAAGGACGTCGTCACTGTTGTATTGTTACCTGCATGGAAACTATAAATATACAATAGAAACGCATAGATGGAAAGCAAACTTACTGTACAAATCAGTGAAAAGCCGTCTTTACAACAAAGAATGACTGCAGTTTATCTCCAAAACTCTTTGTTGCTCGTCTTGGTTGCTGTTCGCCCATTTCTTGATGTTTTCCTCCAACTTGTGTAGTGGTCTACTGCATGCTGTAATATGGGTTTTATAAGAGTGTTGTCTTTTTTTTGGGGGGGGGGGGGGGGCAAAATGTTTTCTTATGCCTCTTTATTTCTGTCAACAATTCTCTTATCATATCCCATCTCTTTAGAAGCTCTATTGTTTATCTTTGCTTCCATAAAAGAAAAATAACCCTATCATCTCTAAATCCGCTTCTCCAGAGATTCATTTCAATTGGTAGTGTCTTTTACATCTAAACTATCAAGCCAATCCGACGGTTTTGATTGTCAACTGTGGCGGTCATGCTGCTATGTTCCATTCTACTGCATTAGGAGACGTCTTGGTAATATAAATAAAAAATTGCAAGCGCCTAGACTCTACCAAAACTATTGCTTGGTGTTGTTGCTTTTACTAACTCTGTTACTACATTTTTTTTTTTTTTTAGTGAAGAAACAACTTCGTTTAAAATCATCTTGATTAAGTCTTCGTTATATCTTCCCCTTTCACACACACACACACACACACAACGGTCATTAGTGCCTATATTTACTGTCTGAGATGTAGGACGGGGTGGAGGAGGAGGGGGTTTTATGTGGGGTGGGGGGGGGGGGGTCTTTGAGACTGCAGGTGCACAATTGTGCAGGTAAAAATTTAATGTTTTTCCCCAATAGAAACACACACACACACTCACACACACACACACACACACACACACACACTTTCACACACACAAAGGTTTGATCCTTTCTCCCGCTTAAGAACCAATCTTACCTAGTGTTCGCCAGCTGCTCTCCGTTATGTAACTAAAAAAAAAAAAACTGTTTCGTTCGTCAGCAGTTTTACTTTGCAGTTAATCGACGCCAGCACATCAAGTCCAGTCGAATTGTCCAGTTGTGCCTCCAGAGACGCAGTGTACGTGCTTGTTGGTGCTGTGTTTGTTTTACCTTCTCTTTAAGGATAATGAGGTTTTCGTTTAGGCGGGAAAATATCCATTCTCAGTTGACGTGAACGGGTGTATCCTGCTGCACTTGTGAATTTGTCTTTTGTGAGGGGGGAAAACGCACTTGTTTTTTGGGGTATGAAGGGGGGGGGGGGGGTTGCTAGTCTATTTGTTTCCATAGCGAGGCGCACACACCGTCTGGAGGTGACAGGTTCGATTCCCGGCGCAGTAAATAAAGCTTTCGATTTTTATGTTGTCTAATGTGTGTTCTTCTATCTTTTTACTTCTATCTTTTTGAGTGCCGGTCAATACATATTTTTTTTTTTACTTTAGTAGGTAAATTTTACGCTGGTCTCCCCATTTATCCACCGCTACACGCTAGCTCGCTTTTTATTGGACAACCTACTAACCACCTCACTTTTGTCAGGTCGGCCTCGAGCAATCCGACTTTCACACAAGGTCACGGGAATTTTCCGCACTCGCGCTGATACCGCGTGTTGTATATTTCATCATGTCAGAGCTTTTAACACTTCTAAAACAGAGGAGGACAAAACCTATGTCACATGCCGTCTCTTTCCGGAAATAAAAACGTAAGTGCCAGACAACAATAGACTGCGACACCCATAACTCTACCACAGTAGACTAGTCCAACCAACTTATCAATGGAGTTGACCTACAACCGGTGGTGTGTATATGGGGAGACCGTCCTATAAATAACCCATTATTATATTATATTATGATATTTAACGGCTTCAAGGGTTCCCCCTTCTGTTTATTCAGGAATGACGTATACATACCGGAACTTACCAATTAAATACCTTTCCTAAATGTTTGTGAATTCTAGACAAAGCATTAAGGTCTACTGTGTTCGTAAATTGTTGCTGTGCTTGTTATTCGGCATACGCTTTGTTAATAAAAATTTCTGAAACCTATGGTACCATTTCAATGGTTTGAAATGAATTATGTCCGTATTCCTTAGTTGTGGATTTCAAGCTGTACGATAGACATGGCCAAAAAAAACACATTTTGGGGGGGGGGAGGGGGGGGGGGGGGTTGCCTAGTGACCGTGTTCTTAGTGCAGTTGTTTCCATAGCGAGGCGCATACGCCGTCTGAAGGTGACATGTTCGATTCTGGACACGGTAACTATAGCTTTCGATTTTCATGTTGTCTAGTGTGTTCTTCTATCTTTCTACTTCTTTCTGTAAGTGCATATCAATAAATTTATTAATATATAATATTTAACTACCTCAAGCGTTCCCCCTCTGTGTATTCATGGTCTAGAGAAGGCACAGGCAATTGTGACTTTCCAGTTCTCTCTGTTTTGTGGTATTGTGATGAAGATTGTGTTGTTCTTATTATTTCTTGTCGTGTCTATTAAGCAAGTAGACTGAAGAGACGCATAGGAACTTTCTGTAACAAAAGCACCAACGAGAGAGGATTCAAACTGCTGCAATTCTGCAAATGTAGCAACCTCCCAGGGTTGCCAGATAAAAAACTTTATTTTATGCCAAACCATTACCCAGAAAATGCCAAATAAAGTGTAACATTGTACTCACTTCATATTAAAAGCTCTAGATTGAATTCTTTACTGTCATCCTCACTGGAACCAGCAGTGCAAGATACAGAGTACAATTTTTTGAATGTAAAATCTGTAAGCATTTTCTCAGATGGGATGAAGTCTTTGCAACTCATCTATAATGATAGCATATTTCTTGTTCCGAAAACCATCTATAAGATCATCCTTTAGTGAGGGCAATATAATATTTTGTTTATTAGGCATGAACATTTAGCTCTGTGCAACTGTATGTGCTCTAATGTGCTCCCCTGACCATGCGCTCTCGTGATTTCGTTTAGATGATCATGTGTGCGTATTGCACAATGGCAGGTCATGCCTACAGCAAGTTTCAACTCTGCTACCTCTAACTTTATCATTACTTTACCTAGGAGTCATTGTTGTAATAAGCTGTGACTGGCTTTTTGACGGAGTTTTCATCCTGTGTTTTTCTGATTTTTCATGATTTGATATGCTACTAATTCTTGGTGCGTAAGTGCACTGACACAGTTTACAATATGCTGCCTCTGATTCGTCTGAAGATTTTTTGAGCCGTGGGTATGTTTTCTTACAGTTACTATTATACTTGAAAAGTGAAAAGTTGCTTTCAAATTTTTTTTAATTTTTTTTTTTTTTGGGGGGGGGGGGGGGGGGTGTGAGGTGGCCATTGGTAAAAATAATAATATCTATCACAGATAGAACTAGGTCTATATCCTCTCTATTTTCTGTCTTCAAGTAGTTTCTGAACAGTCTGAATCACTTGATATCAGTGGTGGGTTTTGGTTTTATATCCCGCATTTATTCTAGTAGATTAACATAAATTACACAGGGCCTTGATTTATCGAAGTCACGATCCGTTTGGGGAGACAACAAATACAATAAGAAAAGGCGCGATCTCCGTTAGTCCATACCAGGACATCACGACAAAGTCAAACTGAAATAAAGATGTTAACTGCAGGTCTACATTGCCAGGAAAAACCCAAATATGCCAAAATATGCCAGTTCATTATCTTATGCCAGTTCAATTTCAAATATGCCAAATTTGTGGAATCTGGCATAAAAAATGCCAATATGGCAACCCTGTCAACCTCCTCTTATCTAACACGCTACCTAAGCACAAGGCATTCAGAATTTGGACATGGCACACACCAAATTGCGAACATCAAAACCGAATTGAATATAAACTAGTTTTTTTTTTTTAAATGTTTCAATTCTGGGATAAACAAAGGGAAGACAAGAAACTATATACTCGATCATTATCATGAGGGAACTAGTAGAAAGAAAGAAATTAAGAAAAAAAAATAATACAAGGATATTATTATTAGTAACTGCAACAACAGTAGCCGTAGTAGAAGAAAAAGTAGTGGCAACAGCAGCAGTTTTAGCAGTAGTAGTAGTAGTAGCAGCAGCAACAGCAGCAGCAGCAGTAGCAGTTGTAGTAGGTGTAACAAGAGCATTGACTCGAAACGTGGTTCTGATGATCGTGTGACCATCTTCACTTTAAAAAAAAAAAACACACATGCTGAAGGAGGATTAGCAGTAGTACTGCCGCAAGAACCGTGTTGCCGTGACGCAGCCGGATCACTTGCTCTGAAACTCATGTTACAGTGCGTTTCCAAAGTCGTGCCGTCACACTTTAATAAATGTCTCGGAAACTCCTATACGGATGAAGACGAATTTTTGAATGTGACCTTAGATTCCCTATGTCCTTATGGTTGTATAATTTATAATTGCACACGTGCTGATGTTGTATTAGAGGCGAATTTCTTTGATCTTTGATTGACTAATAATGTGTGTACTCTTTAACAAACATAGAATATACAGTAACGGACAAGCGTGGAGATTAGAAATCAGTTCGGACTGCAGCGATGCTAGGTGATTATTTTGATAGCCTATCCCACAGACAATGAAACATTGTTATGTAACCCACGGGAGGTTAATGCTAAAGATCGCCATCTGAGAGTGAAACGCATATAAAATGTGTGCAGTCTCATGTTTTGAAAAATGTCCGGTACTCACACATGCTGATGAGGATTAGGATGATAATGAGAAGGAGGATTAGCAGTAGTACTGCCGCAAGAACCGTGTTGCCGTGACGCGGCCGGATCACTTGCTCTGAAACTCATGTTACAGTGTGTTTCCAAAGTCGTGCTGTCACACTTTAATAAATGTCTCAGAAACTCCTATACTGATGAACACGAATTTTTGAATGTGACCTTAGATTCCCTTTGTCCTTATGGTTGTATAATTTATAATTGCACACGTGCTGATGTTGTATTAGAGGCAAATTTCTTTGATCTTTGATTGACTAATAATGTGTGCACCCTTTACCAAACATAGAATATACAGTAACGGACAAGCGTGGAGATTGGAAATCGGTTCGGACTGCAGCGATGCTTGGTGATTATTTTGATAGCCTATCCCGCATACAATGAAACATTGTTATGTAACCCACGGGAGGTTAATGCTAAAGATCGCCATCTGAGAGTGAAACGCATGTAAAATGTGTGCAGTCTCGTGTTTTGAAAAATTTCCGGTACTCAACTATAACCGTAAGGACGCTGGTTAATGTCTTTGAATCAGTGTCTGATTGTGTGTGTATGTGTTCCCCCTCCCCCACAATAAAAAAAAAAAACAAGGCAAAAATGAAAACTAGATGTTTGTTTACATTGTAAAGTGTCTCACAGGGACATGAATTTAACAGGTTGCATGTCAAATTTCAACAATTTACACCGAAAGGGTTACTGAGTTTCAAATTTTTTAACTTGGGCACAGCTTTTGGAATGGACTGTAGCACAGTATAGCCAATAACAGAATGACGAGTGCAATCTCATCATGTGTGCAATTTATAAGACAGTGTAACCACATCCTGGGCAGACAACAACAGGCAATTCCCCTTCACCTAACTCTATTTATAGACAACCTCGATTATTCCGTTTCTCGGCACGGCACGTTACACCAGGCTGGTGTTGTGGTCATTATGGGTACCCTAAATATAATTCCTCAGACGTTGAACGGGTCTCTGTGTTTGCCTTGCCGATATGCCAGCAGCACAGTCTTTCTTAGTTCTGAGGTGTCGAATCTTTAGCCAGGGCTGTCACTGGGATTTCTTCTCAAATCCCAAGCTAAGCTGACATACAAACCCAGCAATTCATAAGCAAAGAACAAACAACAAAAACAAAAACCCAAGAATTATTAAAAGTACCAATTTTTATAGTTACGAAACGAAACATTTACCCACTTTTTATTCCTCAATCTGAACCCAAGACGTCATTAAAAAAAAACAGATCGTGGGAAGAAAACCACGTATTGGTAGCCCTGCCTTCATGTCCTGTTAGTCTGCTATCCAGTTTAAGATCTACTGATCTCAGTGTGTCACATTTTTCAGATAGCAGTTCAGAGAGGATAAATGGCACGCATGTACGCGCGATTCCGTTTCTCGTACTCACTAGCACAGGGCAGTGGGTTATGTCTGGCTAATGCCCTGGCACTTACCGATGCCCTAATTATTACGTCTTCGAAAGTTGTACGGGGTGTCAAGGATCTGCCTTGTTGGTCTACCATCCGGGCAGATGTGTTTTTTTTTAATTTCAGATTTGTAAACCTTCTGTCTTGAGTGCTAGAAGTTCCGGGTTCAATTCCCGATAAGGGCAAAAATTTTTTCACGGGGACTTTGACTTCTAGTAATTTCCCATGGTCTTTGGGTAGTGAGATGGGACGCCCGTGTGCATTGTTGCGCACTTTAAAAAAATCTCTTGGTAGTTGGAAACATAAAAAAGAGAAGCCTAGCGGCGCTACCCGGGTAAAATTTTGAGTTAAAAATCTACCCGAAGTATTTCAGGATCCTCGCCGGTGCTACAGAGCATGTGCACTGTGCTGAGCTTCTTCGGATAAGAACGGAGCACTTATGGGTTACTACCTGTGTCATGATGTTGATCCGTTGTTCAAAACCTCAAACCTTCTAATATTAAGCTGGAGAAAAACAGTTACTCAAAACTACAAGCATTCCTGAACTGTGAGACAAACAAGTTCCAGTGGATTAAAAGGTGAAGAAACGACGCTGGCATTGGATAGGACACACGCTGAGAAAACCTGAGAACAGCATAAGTAGAATGTCTTTGCACTGGAACCCACAGGCGCGTAGAAATAAAGGCATGGAGGGAGGGGGGACACGGAAAGGAGCTAGAGAGTGACGTTAAAAAGATGGGGAGGAGATCGGGTGAACTGCACACAATGGCGGAGGAAAAAACGACTTGGCTTGAGTTGGTCTGTGGCCTATGCTCCACTAGAGGATAGAAGGCAGAAAAAGAAGCAACCCGGAGGTGACAAACAGATCAGTCGATTCCGTTTCTGCACCAAGAAAGTAGCTAGCTTTTTCTAACCATGTATTGTCTCACAGAAGTGTTTATGCACAACCATTTTACATGGTAAACAATTAGGGGTGCCATCAATTTACAGATTGCTTGCTTACATCAGTCACACGTTGTCCCTGTTGTAAACATGTTTATTTCTGCCCGGGTGACGTGATCGGATATTTGTTTACTGCCTTCGCACACGCAGCCGATTATAAATATCATTGATTATCTGTGGCGTTACGTCCTCGCACTATCCACGCGCGAACAAACAAGCTAACTAACTGCCAAACACGTTTGAACATAACTGGAAATTGTGTAAACAAGGCATTACCTTTGAGTTAAATAGCTGTGTTACTGGATTTGTATATTGTTTGCATTTCTTTGCTGTGGTGTTTGCTTTGCTGGTGTGTTTTATGCAGGACATGCCAGTGTACATAATAGCTGCAGTTCACTGCTGTTTATGACAGTCTGTAGTAGTTTCCACCAAAATAAAGAAGCAGACAATAGTGAAACCTGCATTTTTTGTGTGTGGTGTGCGTGTGATTTAAGTTACATTTTCTATAAAGGTTAACATTCCGTGTTTACTTGAGAACTCAACAGTGGAGAGTACAGATTTTATTTACGATATGTTTAGAGTTTCTGTGTTGCTTATGTAATGTTATGTGACCGTCTTTGTTAATTAAAACTACTTAACTGTGCGTAGTGTTATAATTGTAAAACATAAACTTATATTTGAATATGCTGATTAATTAATTTTTTTAAGCGTTTGAAACTACCAAATTGTGCGTAGGGTAATTACAAAGAAAACTTACTTGGTAATGTTTCCTGTGAAATCGGGTCTAGACTGCAAACCACGTATGGCCGAATTATGAATACATTTACATTTGAAATAGTTTTAATACCCTTCATAACCCCCTAGATTTGTATGAAACGGGACAACTGACGTTTCATTATTTTTTTCGTGGGGGGAGGGTGGGGGGGGGTGGGGGGGGGCAGAATACACCGATATAACGTAAATATAGTCACCATACATGTCAATCTTCTAGCCTAGTCATCTCCTTGTGAGATGCAATTTTTCTTTATTCTGAAGCCCTATTCTGGTTCTTGCCTGGGGCCGCAATATATCACGACCATAAATATGGTCTAATGGCTGAACGCGGTTTCTGGGTTCTCTCCACGGGTGATGCTCATCCACATGGTGGCCCTTTGTGTCATCGGGTGTTTATCGCTTGTTTGATGTCCTAGCTGGGTACAAATCTACTACTACTACCATATACGTGATGCTAGATTAAAATCTGTAGAGACCAGTCGGCATTTACAGGCGAAGTTATCAACATACATCAGTCTTTTATTTTCTGTATTCAGTTCTTAAAAAAAAAAAAAAAAACAGGCGGCAATAAAAAACGAAATAAACTGTAATACAAGTGCATATGGTTACTGTAGAACAGTCTTGTATCTTTCCACTCGGCAAAAGTTGAACAGTGGAGAATGATCGACTCTAAGGGATTTTCTGTTTCTGGTGCTGTGCGGTGGAGTGTACCTGAAATTACAGATTACTGGAAACTGAGAACTAGTAAGACAATATGTTCATACAAATCAAAATATATGTGGCTGTATATAAATCTGTCTGCTTACTTACTATCTGCTTACTTACTATCTGCTTACTTACTGTCTGCTTACTTACTGTCTGCTTACTTACTGTCTGCTTACTTACTGTCTGCTTACTTAATATCTGCTTACTTAATATCTGCTTACTTAATATCTGCTTACTTAATATCTGCTTACTTACTATCTGCTTACTTACTATTTGCTTACTTACTATCTGCTTACTTACTGTCTGCTTACTTACTGTCTGCTTACTTACTATCTGCTTACTTACTATCTGCTTACTTAATATCTGCTTACTTAATATCTGCTTACTTACTTTCTGCTTACTTACTATCTGCTTACTTACTATCTGCTTACTTACTGTCTGCTTACTTACTATCTGCTTACTTACTGTCTGCTTACTTACTATCTGCTTACTTACTGTCTGCTTACTTACTATCTGCTTACTTACTGTATGCTTACTTACTGTCTGCTTACTTACTATTTGCTTACTTACTATCTGCTTACTTACTGTCTGCTTACTTACTGTCTGCTTACTTACTATCTGCTTACTTACTATCTGCTTACTTAATATCTGCTTACTTACTTTCTGCTTACTTACTATCTGCTTACTTACTATCTGCTTACTTACTATCTGCTTACTTACTGTCTGCTTACTTACTACAGAATACTGCAAACTGAGAACTAGTAAGACAATATGTTCATACAAATCAAAATATATGTGGCTGTCTATAAATCTGTCTGCTTACTTACTATCTGCTTACTTACTATCTGCTTACTTACTGTCTGCTTACTTACTGTCTGCTTACTTACTGTCTGCTTACTTAATATCTGCTTACTTACTATCTGCTTACTTACTATCTGCTTACTTAATATCTGCTTACTTAATATCTGCTTACTTAATATTTGCTTACTTACTATCTGCTTACTTACTATTTGCTTACTTACTATCTGCTTACTTACTGTCTGCTTACTTACTGTCTGCTTACTTACTATCTGCTTACTTACTATCTGCTTACTTAATATCTGCTTACTTACTTTCTGCTTACTTACTATCTGCTTACTTACTATCTGCTTACTTACTATCTGCTTACTTACTGTCTGCTTACTTACTATCTGCTTACTTACTGTCTGCTTACTTACTATCTGCTTACTTACTGTCTGCTTACTTACTATCTGCTTACTTACTGTCTGCTTACTTACTGTCTGCTTACTTACTATCTGCTTACTTACTGTCTGCTTACTTACTATCTGCTTACTTACTATCTGCTTACTTACTATCTGCTTACTAAATTGTTACGTATATCGCCTTACTACGATCCTGCTTACTTACGTATGCTCACTTACTATTGCTTAATTACTACGCTCACTTAATACTGCTTATTAAATCTGCTTACTTTTTCGCTTTCTTCGTCGCTTTTACTTCTGCTTACTTTTTCCCGCTTTTTACGTCTGCTTTCTTACTGTCTGCTTCTTACTGTCTGCTTTCTTACTATTGCTTACTTTAAAATTGCTTTCTTACTTTTGCTTACTTTCTATCTGCTTACTTCGCTTTTACTTATGTCGCTTATTACTATCTGCTTACTTACTATCTGCACTTTAAAATTTTGCTTACTTTCTTCTGCTTACTACTTCTCTTTCTTACTATTGCTTACTTAATATTGCTTACTTTAAATCTCTTTCTTTTAAAATTGCTTTCTTACTATCTGCTTTCTTCGTCTGCACTTACTACTCTTCTTTTTCGGCTACACACACACCACACACATG
>CAJHNH020008512.1:285000-305754 GCA_905116865.2 Candidula unifasciata | reverse complement strand
GAATATCTGCATCAGAAATGATTGACAGTAGACGATGTAACATAAACAAAAGCGGGCAGACGCGATCATAGCATGAAGAAGAAGAAGAAGAAGAAGAAGAAGAAGAAGAAGAAGAAGAAGAAGAAGAAGAAGAAGAAGAAGAAGAAGAAGAAGAAGAAGAAAAATGTTTAAAGTTGAATTAGGAATCGACATCATAGCATTCGGACACCCCCGTAAGCACTCCGTCCCCATCTTCAGCAGCAAACGAAGAGTTCCAATTCCGATGGCACCGGTAACTGTCTGATTGTATGTCCGTCTCGCCTTTCCCTTGAATGTTTAGCGTCGGCCAGATCCCCTGGTAATTCCTCGCAGTGCCATTCTCCTCAGACCGCAATGATCCATTTGCGCTTTCCGCACTGTTCACTCGCTCCCAGAGGGCACTCACAACGTTTAACTTGTCATACATCAATTCACCACCAAGTGGTGCAGAACCGGCCAGTCTATCTGCCTGTTTATTTCTTAACACACACGCATAACCTGGAAGTAGAAGAAAAAGAAGAAGTAGAAGAAGAAGAAGAAGAAGACGACGAAGAAGAAGAAGACGAAGAAGAAAAAGAAGAAGAAGAAGAAGAACAAGAAGAAGAAAATAAGTGTGTATAGGCGTAGAAGTAGAATGTCAGGGTAAAAGGTACCGTCTGTATGAGTTTTTCTTTCAACCTTTTTATTGTTGTAATGAAAGATTCTTCTGATTTTATTCGTTGACAAAGACAGTGGTCGAAACCTTCGATTGTATTTATGCGCATCTTTCTTTCCCTAATAGCTTAGATTCCCAACCATATTTTGCGTTTTTTCTCAACCATATTTTGTGATTTTGTTCATTTAGCTCTTGGTACTAATTTTTTTTAATGCCTTTTTTTCTTACTGTACACAAAAATCTATGGCTTATACAGAAACATTCTCGTAGGCGGATCCCGTCTCTCAAGCCAGTATATAATGAGATTCCCTTATTTAGTCTCTCGCATACCCGTCTTTGTCCGAACGTGCCGCCAATGTTGTACCCTGCCATTCTCATACTTTGGCCTACAGGATGTTACCGGCCCGTTGTTTGTTTGTCAAGTCGTGGCCCAGGATTGTTTACCCGTGGAAATTGGAGATCTGGAAATAAATATCAAACTGCTGTCTGGTCTGGCAATTTCCTCCACATCTCTTTTTTCCCCTTTTCAGCACCAGCTTCCCACCCTCTTTTTTGTCCCTGGTATTATTGTCATTATTTGCTTTCGTTTGTTCTCATTATTCCTCCCCTAACAGACACAATCTCTCTCTCTCTCTCTCTCTCTCTCTCTCTCTCTCTCTCTCTCTCTCTCTCTCTCTCTCTCTCTTCCGCCTAAATTTTGTTTTCTGTAGCTGCTTCTGTCTTTTAACTGCTGTGCTTATACACACACAGACTCTCTTGCTGGTTTAAAAATACACTCAACCTATCGTCCTTCTCTGCAGTGACTCAGTTTTATCTTTTCCACAAGGACATAGTAATGACTGGGATGAATGGTCGGGTAGCTAGTGTCAAAAAATCGTCGTCTTCTTCTTCTTTTCTTCTTCTTCTTCTTCTTCTTCTTCTTCTTCTTCTTCTTCTTCTTCTTCTTCTTCTTCTTCTTCTTCTTCTTCTTCTTTTTTCTTCTTAATATTATTTTTCTTCTTCTTCTTCTTCTTTTTCTTCTTTTACTTCTTCTTCTTCTTCTTCTTCTTCTTCTTCTTCTTCTTCTTCTTCTTCTTCTTCTTCTTCTTCTTCTTCTTTTTCTTCTTCTTCTTTTTCTTCTTCTTCTTCTTCTTTTTCTTCTTCTTCTTCTTCTTCTTCTTCTTCTTCTTCTTCTTCTTCCTTCTTCTTCTTCTTCTTCTTCTTCTTCTTCTTCTTCTTCTTCTTCTTCTTCTTCTTCTTCTTCTTCTTCTTCTTCTTCTTCTTCTTCTTCTGTTTAGCGTTTACTGGCTGTAAACTCTATCCAAAAGTTATGAACCTTTGTCTTATTCAGGTATTGTTCCAGAACTTGACATTTGTGTGCACATTTTACAAGGTCCGAAAATTAAGTAATGAGACTAATTTTATTATGGCATAGACAAAGGTGCCATCTATGAATCAAAGCAAGGAATCCAAAGGGGCAACATTCATCTATGATCTGGCAACTTTTCATCGCCGTCCGATAAGCAGACAACAAACAAGCCGCTATTTTGTTAACCTAGTCAAAGGTGCATTGTTACGTAATCACGTAATCAACATGAAGCAAAAAAAGCTAACATTAAATACTGCTTAATACTCAGAGAAAGCGCCATTGTGACAGTTCAATTGATGCGACAAGTTTATGGAGATAATTGTTTATCTCGAGCACATATTTTCAGCTGGTATTCACGATTCAAAAGTGGTGTGGAAACGATTACTAATGCAACTAAACCTGGACGCCCAATTTCTGTTCGTAATGAGGAACTCATTGAAAAATTCCGAGAACGGATACAAAAAGATCGTTGTTCGACTGTGAGGATGATGGTAGATGAATCTGATGTTAATCCAGAGACTATTCGTAAAATTTTAGTTGAAGATTTGGGCAAGAAGAGAAGTTGCTTCGCAGTTTGTATTCAACACCTGGCATTCTGTTCCCTTCTTCATGACAATGCAACAGCTCAAAGTGCGATAGATGTACAGGAATTTTTGCTTACAAACAGATGCGTGTTCTCAACCATCCATCCTGTTCCTCAGATTTGTCTCCCTGTGACTATTTTCTATTCCCGAAATTAAAGTTTCCATTGAAAGGATGCTTCTTTGACAATATTAATGGCATCGAAAGGGTCGTAACATCCACTTTAAGGATCATAACTATAGAAGAACGATAGTGGTAATTCCTGTGTTTGTTAGATATTGCTAATCGCTGTACCAATGCACAAAAGGCTTATTTTGATTTTGTTTTTAAAGTTTATATCCTCAACTGTTGATTATTTTAATTTTTATAGAATTAGTCTCATTACTTAATTGTCGGACCTTAAATAGATCTCACTTACACTTGCATGCAGACTTTTTGTTCCTTCTCTCACATACAGATGTACTCCGACTCGAAGGTTGAAGAGAAACCCCTAATTATTCGCTTTTTTCGACATGCTTGTTAAGGAGGCACTGGGTCTATCCCACGACACCCCCCCCCCCCCCCCCCCCCCACACACACACACACAAAATTAGGCCGTGGAACACGAGGAATCTCTGCATCTAAAGAGATGTGTTCGAATTCTCAACGAGAGTACACTTTTTCAGAGGTGAAACTGAAATCTAAATCTGGACATCACCTCTGCCCTGTAGCTAAGGGTTCCTTAAATGTTTCACAAAGTGCTACCATTCTGATGGGAAACACCCGGGAGCAAGTCCAAGAAACCCCGTGCAATCCGTATGCTTTATTTAGGACCCCCGACGACAAACGATCAAGGCTTTTAAATAGCAGAAATTTCCGTCCTATATAGAGACAGAGATTATGGTAGGGAAATTTTACGTTACTGGGTTTCACAGCTATACCCAGCTATCCTTAATTTTCAGCTATCTTTTTTTTTTTTCCTGTTTATTCCTAATCAATGAAAGCTGTTCATTGTGACATGCAGAGTCCCATTTAAGAACAGACAGAATTGCAGACACTATTTTCAATGGTAAAAGGCTGTCGTTTTCTGTTTATACTTAATGAAAGCTGAACATTTTGCCTTAAACATTCCCATTTAAGAACATACAGTGTTGCAGACACTGTTTTTGATGATAAAAGGCTGCCCTTTTCTGTTTATCCTTAATCAATGAAAAGTTGTACATTTTGCCTTGTAGATTCCCATTTAAAAACGGACATTATTGCAGACACTATTTTCAATGGTAAAATGCTGTCGTTTTCTGTTTATGGACAATGAAAGCTGAACATTTTGCCTTGCAGATTCCCATTTAAGAACAGACAATATTGCAGACACTATTTTTAATGGTAAAAGGCTGCCATTTTCTATTTTCCTTAATCAATGAAAGCTGTACATTTTGCCTTGCAGATTCCCATTTTAAGAACAGACAGTATTGCAGACACTATCTTCAATGGTAAAAGGCTGTCCTTTTCTATTTATCCTTAATCAATTAAAGCTGAACATTTTGCCTTTTACATTCCCATTTGAGAACAGACAGTATTGCAGACACTGTTTGCTATGGTAAAAGGCTGTTCGTTGTTGCCATTGAAGTGAAATCATACACACTTTACAAAACAAACATATCATGAAATGATTGAATAATAAACAGCACAAAGTTAATGGCCTTATCAAGCCAGGAAATCGGCTCAGCTGTGCCGAGAAATCGGATAGTCTGGGGGAAAAGTGGACAAATAAACATGCGACAAGTAGTTTGTTATTTTATTTTTTAAACCCTCTAAAATGTAGTCGTTTGATTCAGTACCGCTGGCTTGTATTTCTGTGGATTGGTTTGCGACAGTAGAAAATAGGAATAATGGAATGACTTACCTCAGATATTAACTGTACCGATATCCTTACCTGTGAGCTACCTAAAGTGTCATAAAAGAACTTCTCCACACTCTTGGGCATGTGGTTCTACACAAGGTGCCCCTGGCGCCTAGGATCTTATAACCTTTGAGGACCCACCACCCACCAAACAGTTGTAAGGGTGTGTGTGGTGGGGGAGGGGCGGGGGCTATTGTAAACATATGTCCTCCTTGTCAGTTCTCTTGTGTGTTTTGAGTACTGTATTTATTTATACATTTCATGTTTTTCACATATACATCGTGATATTTTTTACAGTTCTGCATATTATTCTTATATTATTGTTATTATTATTATTATTATTATTATTATTATTATTATTATTATTATTATTATTTTATTATTATTAATTTTTAGCAGCAGCAGCAGTCGGCCAGTGGCTCGTTGAGTTTCAATCTGTGTACACATTTTAATTTTTTTTAAATGCTGTGCCCATAGTGGCTACTCCTATCACGGCAAATTTGAAGAAAAAAAATTAATTAAGTAGTTGTAGCTGTACCACAGAAGTTGTGTTGCCCTCCCTTACGGCAATGGCTCTCAACCTCCCCCCCCCCCCCCCTCAATTACTACAGTTCCTCACGTTGTAGCGACTCCCAACCATACAATTATTTACGTCGCTACTTCATACCTTTATTGAATATGTGTTTTCCGACGTTCTTTGGCGATCCTTGTGAAAGGGTCGTTCGACCCAAAAAAAACGGTCGCGAACCGCTGCCTTACACAGTAATGTATGTGCAACTGCTGATTTTTTGTTACTGCTGCTTCCATCAACGGTAATTCTAATGGCGAACTGCTTGTGTAAGCACTTCTGACAGCTGCCTCATACATTTAGTGCGCATATAGCTACTGACTTTGCTGAGAATGCTATGGGGTATAGTTAGTTTGCCGCCAAGCTGCAACTACAAGTAACTGACTAACTTATTAGCTATCAAAATAGGGATCTAGTCTCAAGTGCACAGATGGTGTTAAAAAAAACTGTACACGTTTTGCGTTCTGTGACTGGTCACAACTTTTTTTGACTGTATGGTGTTCTTTCATTGACAGCCGAACTGCCATAATTGTTCTTTATCTTTTCTTGCGTCGTCTCACTTATACCAGGTTACAGCCAGGTGTCGCGGGTTTATGTATTTGTTTTGCGCTTCTCGGGTGGCTTGGGTGATGGACTAGTTCATCTTTTTGTAAACAGCACGGAAGTACAGGTGGATCGTCGTGATCTGAAGAGAATGAGACTGCGAGACGTGACCAGAAGATCAGGTGGTCAATCAGCACTTAAGGGAAAGGTGAGACGGAAATACAATCAGACTGTTATTGGTACTACTGGAATTGGAACTCCGCGCTTGCTGCTGAAGCTGGGGAAAGAGTGTTTATGAGAATGTCCAGCGTGCTGTTATGTCGATTCTTAATTAAACATTAAACATATCTGTTTACAGGTTTCAGATACACCATGTATCCATCTCTTTCTTGATCTTCTCCTCGCCTTCCTCCATGATGTTTTGCTGTAAAATGTCTTATATGCAGTTTGGTCTCGCTGCATTCTCACTAGATGGCCGAATCATTTCATTCTTTGTCGGTCAGTATAATCCAGACATGCTAGTATTACTAGCCCGGTCCCTTCTTGTGTTGTTAGTGACCTTTCAGAGACAGTGCATTTCACACGTAGTTATTTTATGTTCTAGTGTTCTTTTCATTGTGTGTCATTAGCTTGACCATTTCTTATAATGTTTTCTCACCTAATTTTGACAGGAATGAAACTTGATCCAGTGGCCACAATGCTGAAAACATCGTCACCTTCTACATCATCTTCAAAAGATGTTATTGTCAATGGCAGTAGCAGCAGCAGCAGCAGCATCTTTCACCCTTTGTATGTAAATAAGTGCTGTAAGTGGCCCAACTGCGAGGCACAGCTAGATGAGTTTTCCAGTTTTATCAAGTGAGTATAATCTTGTTACAGTGTTGAATAAATACACTTCTCTTCTGAGTTCCAGAGCCCTATTGGAAAGGGTTAAGGGTGTGGAGATAGCCCCACTGCCTCGTAACAACGCCGCACAAAGCACGAACTACGTCTAGTGACGATCCATATGGTATTTTAACACCTGCAGTCGTGAACTGCACGACGCGTCAGTGAAACGAACCATGATCCCCAGAAGCGTGAGGTGAATGGCTTAACCTCTTCGCATGGAGACCCTAGTGCTGAATGAGCGAAGTCCCCGTGTGGGTTCCAGGGCCCCATTGTGAGGGGAAACAAGAACACACCCACTGCCTATCCAAAACATGTTGTAAGAGTCGCTAATTGGGAACTTACTTCCTTCTAAGTCGTAATGCATCTGCCTGAGAGACAAGGAACCAACAGTCTACATATACATGAATCAGATCTGTAAAACGAGTGTGCACGCGACGCTGGGGTTTTGAAACAGGACTAGAGTCTAGAAGTGGACGAACAACTAGAACAACCTATTGGAAAGGGTTGAGGAAACAACAGTCTACATGAACACGTATCAAATCTGTAAAACGAGTGTGCACGCGACGCTGAGGTTCTGGAACAGGACTAGAGTCCAGAAGTGGACGAACAGCCAGAACTTCTCACCAGAGTTTACAGCTGATGAACGCGATAAAGAAGAGAGAATAAGTGAGGAGTAACAGGAATGTATAATGATTCCGGCCAGACCTGTGGTCATTTTACAATCAACAAATAACGCTAGGGTCAACTTGCTTGTTTACTTTGGTCAGACGGGACCAGACCAATCAATACCTCGGACAAGGCAGTTCTGTACTGGCTGGATGAAAGGGTCGAGCCATTGGTAAACAGGCTAGCATTGGATTTTTATTTTGTGTGTCGACTGGAAATTGGGAGGAACTTTTGCGTCTATCGTACTTTTGGCTGTCGGGGAATGGAGGGCACGGAGAGATGGCAAGGGGTGACGCATGACGTGATGGGGATCTGGTTCGTGGACGTAAAACAGGGTAAACAAGAACGCATTTAATTGCTGGATTTATTGTTAGTGCAGAAGCCGCCATGGTGGAGCGGTTAAGCACTAACCTGCGGGTCCGAAGATCGTGGGTTTAAATCTGAACGAAACCAGACTTTAAAAAAATTATCGTGGTTTCCAGGTCGACCCAACCTTAAAAGGGTTTCAGGTAAAGTCCTGGGAAGCAAAGCGGCCTGTATATTGTAGACCACATCATCCATCGAGATGGTAAATAAAATATGTGCACAGTACGCCAGAAGAAGTGGAAATTTGTCATTTATTGTTAGCGAGATAAATAGAGAAAATATCTAGTTGCTGAATGTATTTGTTAATTGGGTAAATAGGAGCATATCTAGTGGCTGAACTGATTATAATCAACGGGATAAACAGAAAAACAAAAGCATTTAGTTTGCTGAATTGGATGCCAACTGGATAATTACGAAAACGTCAAGTGAATAGAATGTCAGTAGGCTCAATATGAGATCATCTAGTTGCTGAATTGGATGTTAATAGGGGTAAATTGAAAAATAGCATTTCATTGCTGAATTCACTAATAATGGGGTAAATTTTGAAAACTGCGTGGCTGGGAAATTTAAGTGCTGATCTTGTAATCCAGAAAAGATGTATTTGCTGTATCTAAGGCAAAAAAACACAGTGCCTAGATCAGTGTTTCCCAACGTGGTGCTCACGCCTCAAAAGTGGGGGAGGGGCGGAGCAATTTGATAGTTAAAAAAGGGGGAGTGGGATTCGAACATGGATTCGTCCAGAGTTTGAGTTACATGGGATGGGGGGGGGGCATATGAATTTTTAATAGGCTTAGGTGGGGTCATGGCACAATAAAGTTTGGGAAACACTGGCCTAGATGAACTCCTGTAGTGAGTTCGCTATATAGCAAAGTTATACTGAGGCGCCACAGTACAACCGCATAGCCATACAGCACAAATACTGGGGCGTCATAGTTCAACCGCATAGCTATATAGAAAATGTTATACAGGGGCGCCATAAAACGGATGACGAAGTAACCTGTAATCAAATGTGGCAAGGTTTGGATGTAAGATACATGCGATAACCTTTCTGTTCCCACCTCAGAGTTGTGAACACTCAGAGAGGGTGATTACTGTCACACAGTAAAAGTCATGTCTGCTGAGATTCTCTAGGTAATCAGGTCTAAAACAACTTCACTAATCGATCGATACTTTTAATTCGCGCATGTTTCAAGTTTTTACTATATGGCTTGGTCTGCGTGCTGTTGTTTGAGGACCGCCACTGTTTGTTACCCAGCGTTCCTTTTTACCCTGTTGTTGCATGGAGAAATGGCGACCACATCGCCATGTTTTCGCAGGGAAACCGTCGCGTCATACTATACAAGTGCATTGTCCCAATTGACGGTATTGACTTGACAATGTGTGGGACTATCTAAGAAACACGATAATTTTTTTTTTGTCCCTAAGTAAATAAAGAACCAATTTCCCCGCCTTTGGAAGCATTGGGTATATGGGGCTAGACTTTTTGTTATTTATATATTTTAAAAGCCAGAAAATATTATCGGCGTCTGCAGCTTAGACGTTGCTAACTCGCTTCCTAATGCCGGGGTGCCGGGTTCGATCCCAGCTGCAAGCAATTTTTCTCCTTGCTTTGATGTCGATAGTGGTATCGAGAGCCGACTGTGCAGTGAGCAGTGGCAAACTACTGGACGTTAAATGTGCCTAGGAAAAACAAAAACACTCAAAAGATGCTCGTGTTGGTTCTGCAAAGTCACGTAGAGGGCACGCAAATAATTCAGTCACAAGCATGTTGTCAGAGGCAGCCGCGTCAGTGGTCTGTCTGTTGATTGGTTATAGTAACATGTTGTCAGAGGCAGCCGCGTCAGTGGTCTGTCTGTTGATTGGTTATAGTAACATGTTGTCAGAGGCAGCCGCGTCAGTGGTCTGTCTGTTGATTGGTTATAACCTGTTGTCAGAGGCAGCCGCGTCAGTGGTCTGTCTGTTGATTGGTTTATAACATGTTGTCAGAGGCAGCCGCGTCAGTGGTCTGTCTGTTGATTGGTTATAACATGTTGTCAGAGGCAGCCGCGTCAGTGGTCTGTCTGTTGATTGGTTATAGTAACATGTTGTCAGAGGCAGCCGCGTCAGTGGTCTGTCTGTTGATTGGTTATAGTAACATGTTGTCAGAGGCAGCCGCGTCAGTGGTCTGTCTGTTGATTGGTTATAACATGTTGTCAGAGGCAGCCGCGTCAGTGGTCTGTCTGTTGATTGGTTATAACATGTTGTCAGAGGCAGCCGCGTCAGTGGTCTGTCTGTTGATTGGTTATAGTAACATGTTGTCAGAGGCAGCCGCGTCAGTGGTCTGTCTGTTGATTGGTTATAGTAACATGTTGTCAGAGGCAGCCGCGTCACTGGTCTGTCTGTTGATTGGTTATAGTAACATGTTGTCAGAGGCAGCCGCGTCAGTGGTCTGTCTGTTGATTGGTTATAATTTAAACTTCGGACCTAGACGGATTTTTAATGAGCTTAAACACCCAGAAACCGACACAGTTTAAAATGAGTTTTAAAAAAAAAAAGGTTAGTTGCAAATTCTTTACAGGAAGTTGCAGAATCAACTTCATTATTTGTTTGGCTGTTATGGTTTTTCTAGGCACATATTAAGTTCGATAGTTTGACATTGCTCCTCAACGGTCAGCTCTCGGTACCACTGTCGAAACCAACACAAGACAAATCGTCCGCAGCTGGGATCGAATCCGGCACTCCGGCATTCTGTGCTCAGATCCCCTTCCCCCCTTTTTTTTCAAGATATTATCAGCGTCGCGCGGTTAATAGTGTCAGTCCTATGCTGTTTGACAGGACTTTGTGTGCGTCCGGTGTGCTTCTCATGCTTGGCTGTGCCGATCTTTACTCCTAATTCTCGTATTCTTAGCAGTGATGTGGACACTTTGCTTTTAAAATCCTTGGAACTTCCTATCTCTCTAAGGGTATTGACAGTATCTGCGTGATCCATAGGCCGGCCATCTTTAACTAATGCGGTACCTGCCTTTGCAACGCTAAGCCACAGACGCCTATGAGTACCAGGGAAATTACTGTGAAAAGTACAAGCGGTCGGTATTATGTTGACTGCTTGACTCTTCGAGTGCCACCTAATAAATACAAATATAAATATTTGTGGATTTCAAGCAGTTCGATAGACATGGCCAATAAAAAACAACTTGTTTAGAGGTACCTGGTTGGTCATGGGAGACCTGTTTCGATGGCAAGGCGCACACGCCGTATGGAGGTGACAGGTTCGATTCCCAGCACGGTAATTATAGATCTTTCTACATCTTTCTATGAGCACCAATCAATAAATTGTATGTTTGCTTATTTAAAATATATATATATATATATATATATATATATATATATATATATATATATATATATATATATATATATATATATATATATACGGCGCTCATAGAAATATGTGGAAAGATAAAGATAGAAAGACAAACTAGACAACATAAAAATCGAAAGCTATAATTACCTTGCCGGAATCCTTATATATATATATATATATGTACTAATATTAATATCCAGAAACCTTTAGTTGTTATCCTTTTGGCTCGGTACTGTGGATATTGCAACCCTTTGGCCTTGATTCCATGATTGATACCGTAAATCTGGGAGAAATGCGGCTTTTCTGTCAAACCCGGGCGTGAACCCGGACCACACAGAGTTCGTCACCCTGTTGCCGCGAAGTCAGGTTTCGCCCACTACACTAGGCATATATATATATATATATATATATATGTGTGTGTGTGTGTGTATATGGTGCTATATATATATATATATATGTATATGTGTGTGTGTGTATGTGTATGGTGCTATATATATATATATATATATATATATATATATATATATATATATATATATATATATAGCACCATATATACCTGATTCACCTTAGGCTTGTAAAGGGCAATTTATTGACTTTTTTTAAATCCTAACCTTACCTAGTCAGAGAAAAGACAAGATAAACATATAATTATGTTATATAATTATAATCGGACTGCTAACTGCAGGGTCGGTGTTTAACTCTGCACTGGCAGCCGAATTCTGGAAAGGAGGCTCATGTGAATTTACTCACTCGCTTCAACTCAACCGTATACAGAATATGAATAGGCACTGTGAAAATGAGTTTCTTTGTCTTTTACAAACAGTTAATAAAATAATCCTGTTAACCTTTCTCTATGTTTAGCAGTGAATCGGTCGCTAATTTTTTTCAGTTTGTTTATCTATTATCTACGAACATGATGATCCATGTTTTTTATTATCCACATATTTATATGCAATTATATGTTTTTGTGAAACTTTTTTGAAAATACTTGTAATGTATGTAACGCGTTTATTTTGTGAATTCATTTAACGTTTCCTCTATTAGATAACCCCTGGAGTCCGTTGACCCGGTTCGCTTTCTTTATTTCTGAAACGGCTGATAGTTCGCGGTGTTTGTGTGTTTAATTTGTGTATGTGTGTGTGTCGTCCTTACCGCAACCCAAAACTGGAACTGCAGATGCACTTTCCAACTTGAACCTGCTTTTCAAGCCAAAAGCTCCACAGAACTTTAAGAAAGAATGACAGCTGAAAGGCAGGCGGAAAGGGGTAAACAAGATTGGTGTGTACTTCTGGTTGTCTGCACAAGTCGTAAACAACTTTCAGATTTATAATGTGTCATAGGTACACGCATACAAGAATGGCATTTCGGATGAGGCGGGAAATGAGAGAGTGAGTGAGTGACAGAGAGAGAGACAGACAGACAGACAGACAGACAGACAGACAACGGACTTACGGATTTTAAAGGACGGACGGACGGACGGACGGACAACGGACGGACGGACGAGACGGACGGACGGACGGACGGACGGACAGACAGGGCAGACAGACAGACAGACAGACAGACAGACAGACAGACAGACAGAAAAGGACCTTAATTTTAAAGAGTAAAGAGAGGTAGAGAAGCAAGGAAGACAAAGAGAATTAGAGACCTAGGGGACTTAGAGAAGGGCAAACGAGGACAGACAGACAGACAGACAGACAGACAGACAGACAGACAGACAGACAGACAGACAGACAGACAGACAGACAGACAGACAGACAGACAGACAGACAGACAGACAGACAGACAGACAGACAGACAGACAGACAGACAAAGAGAGATATGTAGAACGATACACTGAAAGGCACACACTTTTACACAAACGGAGTAAAAAGAGGGCGTGGGGTGGAAAGTGTGGGAGAGCTTTAGATACAGAGTGACAACCAGAGAGACCAGAGAGACAACCAGAGAGACTAAGAAGCAGCTTCCAATGTGAGATAAGTAATATTTGTTCTTACTGAGGTGCCGCGGTATGATAGTTGTGCAAATGGATACTGGATGAAGTTAGCTGCGTATCCTTTACATGGCTTTGCAGAACCAACTCCAGCATTTGTTTGGCTGTTTTGATTTTTCTAGGCAAATTTACGTCCAGTAGTTTGCCATTGCTTTCTGTGCTGTCAGCTTCTCTATACCACTGTCGAAACCATCACAAGGAGCAAGGTTTGAGCCCAGCACCTTGGCATTACGAAGCAACGCCTAAGCCACAAAGGATACTGGGACCTTAAAAAAAAATTACCTGAAGACAAAAACCGGCGGAATGTGGATTCGAACCTTTGGATCGGCAGGCGAGCATCCAGCCACTATGCTACCGCTACTACCCGTTGTGGATTTTAGGGCTAAGCTCCAGTTTATAAATATACCTTTAAGCCTATTGTATATATAGGGCTGGACCTATATTTTATTGACGAATTTGTCTTTAACGAATATCTTTAACACCACTCGGACCGCCTTCACTTTGCAGGACTTTACCTAGTACTTACTTAAAACGGGGTCGACATGGGACCCAAGGCTATTTTTTAAAAAATAAGTCCCATTATGCATTAGGCTATGGAAATTCTTGCTGTGGGAGATGCCAAACTGATAGGCGCATGCTGTTTATGTAAATATCAGAAGGGCTAGGAGAAGTTGTGACAGATGTTGTTGTCCGTGCGTTGTGAAGACGTGTTTAGCTACTCATGCACGTGCAGGCCATGAAAAGGGTGTGTCAAAGGATTACTATAGCTGCTTTAAAAATGTTTTTGTTTTTTTCCTGCTTTTGTATTGATTGTTTTGTAAATATTTCAAGTCTTAGCTTCTGGTGAATTCTTCTCTCTAACTTCTTGTCATTGTGAGAATGTTAACTTCCTTCATCGTTTCGTCATTTATGCCAGTAACTGAAGACAGGTTAGGATTTTAACATGGCGGTTAGCCCACATTGTAATGTGGTTTAGAGCTACGATCAGATGTCTGCGCCTTCGGGCCAAGCGTATTTGATTTTAGCAAGTCCTTAATTAATTATGCTTATTAACAACAGTGAGACATTTCGGTAATAGTAACGTTGGCCTCCCACATCCCGCCCATATACACACTAGCTCACTTCTGACTAGTAGTTTCTGAACCTGTCACCTTGGCACAAGGTTACAGGGGTGTTCAGCAATGCCGTTGATATTGCGTGTTGTATATTTCAGCACGCCAGTGCTTTTACTGGTCCAAACACACCCCCCCCCCCTAGAGAGTTCTGCAACCTATGTCACAGTCATTTTCTTTCTCGGAATGAAACGTCAATGCAAGACATTACTAAAAGCAAACAACAGAGCGGGACACACCCGTAACCTTCAGGAAAGTCGAACAGCCCAGCAAACTTGTGAATAAAAAGTGACCTACTCTTTTTGGGGGAGATTAACGTGAACTTAACAGCCTATTCTCTACCTCCCCCCAACTATGATGCACAGGAACTCAGACAGGGAAACTGTGTCCATCCTTCGTCGAGCTCGCTAGGATGCACTTTAAGAATGACTACATCACCTACACAATTTTTTTTACAGAACTAACCCTCCTTCCCCCTCATACACGCCCTTTTTTCTGACCATATATAGAAGTTTTCATTCAACTCTTTGTTTATACATTTCATATTATTTAAATTGTATTATTATTGGTTTTTTTTTTTTTTTTTTGTCAGTTGAAAGTGTGCATTTTATTTAATAAATGGTGTACTAATAATGATAATTACTATTATTACGAGCTTAAACAAGGCTGACACATTTTAAGCGTCACAGCCTCTACCTCCCACCTCTTCAAGACCACCCTTTCCGGTGGTTTCTTTGTTTCGGCGTTCCTGAAAGGGGGGGGGGAAGGATGCAGACAATGATACGTGCTGGCGTCCTATTGGGTGTCCTCTCGAGCACTGACTGCTTGGCAGAGAGAGAATAACCAGGAGTACACAAGATCCTTGCAGCACTTGATACATTTGATGATATGCTCAGAAATGGCATACATTTTTTATGTTTTATTTTTTTCACGAATGCTTGTGGGAGTAAGGTTGATGAGCTTTGGCGTGTTTCAGAAAAATAGCCGCAAATTAATAATCTTCCATTCAAGTCTTGGCATAGGAGGAAAAAAAAGGTTAATTAGAACCTGCGGAAACATATTTTGTTTTTGAATAAAGAAAAAACATTGATGTTTTCATCTCTTTATTCAGATAAATTATGTCTCATGATTTTTGTTTTTTTGGGGGGTAATACTTTTCTAGGTTATGGATGAGTTTCTTGTTCCTTTTTTTTCCAGATACCCCTTCTCTTCCTCTACACACACACACACACACACACACACACACACACACACACACACACACACACACACACGCACACACACACACACACATATATATATATATATATATATATATATATATATATATATATATATATATATATATAAACGCAAATCCTAGTATAGACATTCATGGGTACCTTTCCGTCTTTCCAGACGATAGTGTTATACTGCGCTATGAGGAGACATGAGACTCACAGCCCATGGCGATGGCGAGTGTGACTAGCAAGATACGCCAGCTTTAAGAAAAGTCACACACACAGACACAAAAAAATATATATATATATATATGTATGTGTGTGTGTGTGTGTGTATGTGTGTGTGTGTGTGTGTGTGTTTGTGTGTATTATGTTTTCATGAGCGGTATGACCTATGCGATATAATAGAAAAAAGGATTTTGCAATTATCACTGAAACAAGGCAACCAGCGGTCTTGGAAGCCTCCTTTCTTAGCCGTTACCCTATGACATGTACGGTATACTACAGTGTTACAGTTATTTGATAACACAGACTTGGGTATTATTAAAAATAATGTATTACAGACTAACAGCTGTGTATTCAGTAACAGCTAATCACAGACTGAGATAGCACAGACGGTGGGGAATGTGTAATCATTCACACACAGACGGTAATGTGCTACATACATTAATCATTCATATAACACAGACTGTGGGGAATGTGTATTACAGAAATAGCTAATCATTCATCTAACACAGACTGAAAGAGACTGTGTATTACAGAAACAGCTAATCATTCATATAACACAGACTGTGGGGAATGTGTATTACAGAAACAGCTAATCATTCATATAACACAGACTGTGGGGAATTGTATTACAGAAACAGCTAATCATTCATATAACACAGACTGTGGGGAATGTGTATTACAGAAACAGTTTAATCATTCATATAACACAGACTGTGGAGACTGTGTATTACAGTAACAGCTAATCATTCATATAACACAGACTGTGGGGAATTGTATTACAGAAACAGCTAATCATTTATGTAACACAGACTGTGGGGAATTGTATTACAGAAACAGAATCCTTTATATAACACCGACTGTTGGGAATTGTATTATAGAAACAGCTAATCATTTATAACACAGACTGTGGGGAATGTGTGTTACAGAAACAGCTAATCATTCATATAACACAGACTGTTGGGAATTGTATTACAGAAACAGCTAATCATACATAAAACATAGACTGTGTTGAATTGTATTACAGAAACAGCTAATCATTCATATAACACAGACTGTGCGGTTAGGGTTCGCCCTAAAGGTCAAGCACCGTTCAGCTCACGAGTGCAATTTTTACAGAGATCCATAGGGATCATCAATGGAACTATGGGGTTAGTGCTTTGTGCGACGCTTTCGGCAGGCAGCTAACCGTACTGCGAAGAGAGACCCATCGATAGGAGAAAAGCAAGTGCAGCGAAGTTTAACTTTAAACTGCAACATTTTAGTCACCACGAAATAATCTCAACAGACAGTTTTTTTTTTTTTTTTTTCGTGAGCCGGGTTTTTAATGACTGTTCGTGGCTCCCAGTGTAAACTAGGTTCCTGGAAACATCCGAGGAAGCAAAGTCGGTCACCAGCGTGATGCTGAGCACATTACTCATCAAGTGCAGATTACAAATGGTTATTCCCCACCCCCACCCCGCCTTTTCATGCCTACTGGGCATATAGGGCTAGATCCATATTTGTTAGACCAAGTGACACTCAAGTGGTGATGTGGTCAGCATCAAGCTGGCCACTTCTACTTCCCATAACTTTACCTGAGATATATATATATATATATATATATATGTGTGTATATATATATATATATAACTCTGTATTATATTCTATTATCTGAGCTGCAGACATGAAAAGGGTCCTTAAATTGTATTTTATTCTATTTGATGTGTATCTTATTGCTTAGAAATTTAAATATCTACATTCTGATAAACCTAACCGCAAGCACACTTTTCTCTTATGTTGTTTGTAAACACATGAATACTTGCTGTCTGTATAGAGAAACTAATCGTAGGTTTCCTCTGATTTCAGTCTAAACATGGGCTATTAATGGAAACTTTCCACATATAGAAACTGATCTGTTTAGCTTGTAGACAGCTGAACACGTGATTTATGTGTGGAAAAGGTAGACAAACAATAATCTACTTTAAATTGTCTACATACCTAAAATTGATATTTATGGAAATGTGTGTATTAGCTGTTGTGTTTACAAGTTTATAAAAAATATAATGTTTTTTTGGAGATACGTTTCTGGCCTACACCCCACGCTCCACCTCTTATATTTTTATCTTGCAATTTCTCTATTTCTGTCTACGCATGTCTCTTTCTCTCCCTGTCAGTCACTTCCTTCTCTCACGCTGTTTCTGTCTCTCTCTCTCTCTCTCTCTCTCTCTCTCTCTCTCTCTCTCTCTCTCTGTCTTTCTTTTTTTTTTCTCTTGCTCACCCTCCCCCTCTACCACACAGTCTTAAACTTTCTCTCTTTATTGCATTATTTCTTGCTCTTTCTCTCTCTCTCTCTCCCTCTCTCTCTCTCTCTCTCTCTCTCTCTCTCTCTCTCTCTCTCTCTGCTAACTTTCACTGTCGTATTATTTATCTCTTTTTCTATTTCTCACACAGTGCTCGCTGTCCTTTCTCTCTCTTTCTCTCTCTCACTCTCTCACTCTCCTTCTCATGTATATTCTCCAAACACGTGCGATCACGGGAGAACATCATTTATATTCTCCAAATATATGTGATATATACAAATATATATATATATATTATATATATAGAGAGAGAGAGAGAGAGAGATAGAGAGAGAGAGACAATGAAACATATAATTTCCGCATAGTCTCAGATGTACAAATAAATCGCTCAAGTAGTTTCTTTGCTTAGACATATAAAAATAGACCACAAGCATAACGTAAAAATTTTAATAATGTGAATACAAACAATAGATTGCACAGTTTATTGTCAGTCATGTTTCACTGAATCTCGTTAGGTGTGTTACTAAATATAGTTTTACATCAACACATAATGAAGCATCACAACTGAATACATTCCACATAAATGGGAATGGTCTCTGGGTACATGGTATTCGTCTAGTCGCCGGAAGTTTACTGTAGTCATGTGACCAGGGTAACTTCAATTTTTAAATTCCTTCTACCTATACAAGAGGGGTTGTTAATTTTTATTGTTAAAGCTTCGGCCTACCTCGGCATTCGCCTGTTCGGTGTCTGGTAAATCACGCATAGAGCACTGTCGTTGTCAATAACATGTCCCGAATCCAGCAAATGACGCCCTATAGAAGAGATGGGTTCTTTCCCCTTGACTGATCTTGACAACCTTAAGAAGCCACCCAGCTGTGCATGTAACCATTTGGGTAAATGATCTGCAACTCTAATTCCAAGCTGTCTCTTCGCTCGACCAATGTAAGTCATGTGTGTGTGGAATAGGTACAAAACCGTGAAAGCTTAAGTGTTGGCCAGTCCATTTTAAGCATGAGATATTTTGTGTGTGTGTGGGTGTAACCTCCAATGGCATGGATTTACTGAATAAGATGCAATTTTATCCATTGCCGTGTTCACCTGCTCTATTATATTCTTTATCTCTGTGAAACGCCTGGCTTGCTAGCGTAATCGGTTAAACCTGACTTCGCGGCGACCGGGTGACGAAATCCTTGTGGTCCAGGTTCACGCCCAAGGTTATGCAGAAAAGCCACATTTCTCCCAAATTGACGGTATCTATCATAGAATCAAGGCCGAAGGGTTGCGATATCCATAGTGCCCAGCCAAAGGGTCATGGTACTCATGGTTTCTGGATATTTGCAATGATACGTCTGCCATCTGATATTATTCCTGTGCCTAAAGATTTGTCCGAAAAAAAATGCCTTTATAAAAATTGTCTGTTTTTGTTTCTCTGTTTAGACATCTTAACACAGAACATCAGCTGGATGACCGCAGTACTGCCCAGTCCAGGGTCCAAATGGAAGTGGTCAGTTCGTTAGAATCTCAGGTAAGTGCTTGTTTTGTTTCGTCTCTTATTTTATCCAATATTCTTCTCTTCATGCATGATTAGATATTCATATTGCGTTACTGTATTTCGTAATTTCAGTCAGTGCAAACTAAAACAATCTGGCAATGTATCTGTATTTTCTGTAACCATGTATGTTTTACTGGCTTTCTGGAAGGTATACAGTTTATCGTTTTTTTAAGTAGATTTGCATTTGCTAATCACGGTAGCCCCTTTCAACCGTGTAGCCATATAGCACAGTTTCATTGGGGCACCACAACACGGTTCGAAGTAACATAGACTGGTGTGGCTGAGGGAATCAGTTCACATCCACCAGGACCGCACAACGAGCGATAAACATCCGGTGACCTAAAATTATAGTAATTAATGGTGGAAAGAAAAGGGTCATTTAAGTTCTTTAATTTGATTTCTCCATATCTCGGGGCCTCCGAGATTTTATGCAGAATTCCTGGGAAAGGTCCAAAAGTATAGGGGTTTTAGGGTTGGAAATTAACTAACACTACCCCCCCCCCCTCCCAACCCATTATTATTGGACTTTCCCGGGAATTCCCCGCGAAATCTCAGAGGCCTTGAGACAGGGTGAAACAAAAAATGAAAAAAAAAAAAGTCTTTATTGTCCCGCTGAGCATCAGACTTAGGGGAACTAGACAAGAGCTGTAAGACTTTTCATTTTGGTGACACACTTTTTTTTAACTAACTTAATTTTGTGACATAATAGTTCAGTCTACTAGTTCTCTTCTTCATCTTCTTCTTTTCAAACCAGAAAGTAAACTAACCCTTTTTAAGAGATACAAAAGATACAATTACGTTCGTTCTTGCCACACACCTTCACACTGCAGCCGACACACTAATATATTTCATTACACAGAAAGAGAAGTTACCTGACAGACCATATTCGTGGACCAGTGGATACTTGTTGGGAGATGTGGTCAGCATCATGCCGGTCGCCTTTACTTTCCAGGACATTTCCTGGTATCGGTTTAGTCTGAGTCGACCTGGGAGCAGAAGTCAAGTTATAAAATCCAAAGACTTTAGGACTAAGAGCGAAACGTCTAGCTACTGCACCACCATGGCGGCTCACAGTGAAGATTTGACAAGTTTATGATACTTTGTTTCCGGTTGTGTTATTTGTTTGGTTACTGTTATAGCAAATAAGCGCACCAGGAAAAAAGAGACGGCAGAGGGAGGGAGAGTTGAGGCATTGAGAGTGTGAGAAAGAGAGGGGAAGGGGTGGAAAGAGAGAGGGAGAAAGATGGAAAATGAGGGAAGAAGAGAGCTAGAGAGAGGAGCGAGAGAAAACGGAAAGAGAGAGAGCGAGTTAGAGAGAGAGAGAGAGAGAGAGAGAGAGAGAGAGAGAGAGAGAGAGAGAGAGAGAGAGAGAGAGAGAGAGAGAGAGTACTCAAGTTCATGTTTGTGGAAAACTGCATGGATCTGTTGACATCCTATGTTCCACAGCCTAGTTTTTATTTTTTTTTAATGCGTGGCTTCACATTCTGTCATGGAATTGGTTTCTTTGT
>CAJHNH020008512.1:55000-280000 GCA_905116865.2 Candidula unifasciata | reverse complement strand
TCCTCATTCATTGTTTCCGTCAGGGCATCCTTTCTCGGTAACGACACAATAAAGATAAATTATTATCTAATGCCAAAAACTGCTTGTGTATTTTAAGCGCATCCACCAGTTGGTGTCGCTTCTTTACATCTGTCAACGCTGTCAACAACGTTTGCGTTCTAAATTCAAGGCAAACACTTTAGTTGTTTTTGGGCAGAGCAACGGTTCCCAAGAAAACTATGAAAGAACTGCAGAAGCGATGAAGACAAACTCTGGATAAATGGCACACAGAACAAGGTCGACTGTTGGCTTACAGGTTCTACAAAGAAGCATTAATCTAACAGAAGAATACAAGAATCCACCTAGCACAGAGGAAATCTTACCAAGCCAGATTAGGATGACGGCATGGAATATCTCATATGGAGACGTGGATGAAGACGGCATACAGAGAACACTGCCACTACCAGAGCAAGATCGAGACAACAGCTGAGATTCTTCTCGTAAAAGCCGTGTAGTGGAAACCACCGACATATCACACGATGGAACAAACCACATGACTTATTTCAACAGAGCGACCACAATAGCAGATACATTATGAAAATGAAACAGAGGACAGCAACCAATTGCAGAGATAATATAATCCGGCAACATAAAGAGCACTAAACTAACCAGTCAGCACTAAGATGACGGCCCTACAGACAACACGCGGGAAACCTAACTCGGCAGACTTGGGGCTACAACACTAAGAAACGCACATCGAAAAAAGAGCTTGAACAGGAGCCACAATTATAACTAATGTTATCTAGGAGAGGCTAACTCCATAGGTAGCAGTTGAAATTTGCCAATTCAAATGGATGATGATGATGGTTATTTAGTTTCACGATAACGTATAGCTAAGCTGAAAAGATGTTAGTCGAACAGGTCAGTTTTTGTTGGTCTGCTTAAACGGACAATCCATTTGCGTCAAAAACAAAGAAAGTCTAAGACAATAAAGAAGAAAATTGTGGAGAGGATAAGAAAAAATAAAGAAGAAGAAGAAGAAGAAGAAGAAGAAGAAGAAGAAGAAGAAGAAGAAGAAGAAGAAGAAGAAGAAGAAGAGAAGAAGAAGAAGAAGAAGAAGAAGAAGAAGAAGAAGAAGAAGAAGAAGAAGAAGAAGTCAGTTACACTGTCGTAAAAGTCAGTGAAGACCGTCGCGCAAACAGTCATGTGACAAAGATGTTACTGAGAATAATTACGACAAGAATTAGAAACAAGATTAAACCAGCCATTAGTGAAGAACAATGTGGACTTGTAGAATGAACAGGTACAAACTGTATCATATATATATATATATATTGCCATAAACAAAACCAATAAAAATCTTCAAAGCTCTGTCGGAAAGAGCTAGTAACAATTGATCTGTACTAATATTTCACTGCCTGCAAGAAGGATTTGACTGCGTGAAACTTGAAAAAATAATCACAATTTTTGAAAAATTAAAAAAAAAAAAAATTATCGAAAAGATCTACGAATAATAAAGAACATATATTTGGCAGTAAACAGCAGCTGTAAGAGTAACCAAACATTTCAAACATTTCAGAGCCTGAAGTGTAGTGTTAGACAAAGATATATACTATCACCTGCTTTGTTTTTATTATATAAAGACATCCCCTGATTTCTAGGGAAAGTCCAACATTTTAGGGGTGTTATAGGTTGGGGTTTGGATTAAGTTTAGGATCTTTGTCAGCCTCAACCGCGTCAGGGGCACCAACTAACCATAACTCTAACCCTAATCCCAACCCATAAGTACCCTAGAATACTGGACTTTCCCGGGAACTGAGGAATTTCCTTTGTTTAGGTGCATTAAAAATAAAATACCAGAGTCATACACATAACTACTAAAACATGCCTTTCAGCAAATTATACCCTCGCTCCCCCAACATTTTTCCCAGCAGAAAAATTGTCATGGTCTAACCAGTGGCTATGGATTTGAACCCAGCTCTATATATATAGACCTTAGACGCTATATACGCTCAGCCACAAATTCCCGTGTTCTGCTGTTGAAATAGTTAAGCAACGATTACAACAGCTAACATTTACTTCACTACAGTATCTGCCTGGCTCTCTAACGTAGTTGGCTAAACCGGATTGCGCGATGACCGAGTGACGAACTCCTTGTGGTCCGGGTTCACTCCCGGGGGTAGGCAGAAAAGCCACATTTCTCTCAGATTTACGGTATTTACAATGGAATCAAGGCCGAAAGGTTGCGATATCCATAATACCGAGCCTAAGGGATAACAACTCATGGCTTCTGGATACTAAAACAAACAAACAAACACTACAGTATCCGATGGAAGTAATCCAAACGCGTTACCAATGATACGGTATTCAGGTCATGCTAACATAAAATTACGTAACCCTGATTTACACGTAACAAAGCTTCATTAACAATAGCGACAATCAACATTTCACAAGGCCGTCTGTTTTTTTAGGCAGCTTCCTTGTGCTTGACGTAGAGCTCAAGTTTTATTATATCCATGTCGACAATTAGCATTTCACAGAGAGGGTCTAGACTGCGAAACTCCCCGTTTAAAGTCTATTCGTTTTTGTTTTTTTATTATTTACGCTTCGGCCATCAAGATGGAACATTCGGGTTAACCCTAAGAAATATTCATTAGCTCACTGAGTCCTAAACAAGCATGTTGTGTGATTTGTCTTTTCCTTTAAGTCCTGAACACCGTGCTATGTGATTAGTTAATTTCTTTGAGTCCTACACACTTTAGGTTGTGTGATTAGTTCCTTTCTTTGAGTCCTAAACACCGTATGTTGTGTGATTTGTCCACTCCTTTGATTCCTAAACATCGCACGTTGTGTGATTAGTTCATTCTTTTGAGTCCTAAAAACCGCACGTTGTGTGATTTGTCCATTCCTTTGATTCCTGAACATCGCACGATGTGTGATTAGTTCATTCTTTTGATTCCTAAACATCGCACGTTGTGTGATTAGTTCATTCTTTTGAGGCCTAAACACCGCACGTCGTGTGCTTTGTCTATTCCTTTGAGTCCTAAACATCGCACGTTGTGTGATTAGTTCATTCTTCGAGTCATAAATACCAAACGTGTGTCATTATTTCATTCCTTTGAGTCATAAACACCGCACAGTGTGTGACTGGTTCATACCTTTGAATTGTATACACCCTAAGACGTGTTCTCTTACTTGTTCCATCTCGGCAGAGAATAGAATACTAGAAAAATGTTGTTTCCTCAGTAGCCACCTGCACAGGGTGCTTTGGTATCTTGAACGTCCCCCGCCCTAATCCATAAAAAAAATGTAAGGGACTAACTCCCGCCCTTTTTTCCTCCTCTAACACACACATACAGACACATACACACATGGACACATACATACACGCACGCACGCACTCACACACACACCTTTCCACTACCGTGTGCACACTTTTTTTTAAAGTTTCTGAATAATAATATTGTAATATAATTTAAATGGCCATCTCTTTGGACCAAAACACTCATCATTGCCATCCCAAAAGGGGGATTTACAGCAATGTCAAAATTATAGGACTATATCAGTCATCCCAGTAAAGTCATGCAAGATATTCCTAAACAGATTAAAGCCACATGCAGAAAAGATCTGAGCAATACCACCAGCACCAAAAAAAAGAACATCTATCTCATGTGTTCATTGATTTTAAAAAGGCCTTTGAACAAGCATGCAGCACTCTGGGACACAATGAACAAGTACAATATGGGTAAAACCCTCACACATAGTATAAAACAGCTCTATGCCAAGGCCAGCAGTGCTGTCACGCTGAGCGAACAAATACGAAGCCGAACACCAATAGGAGTCCGTCAGGGCTGCTTCCTCTCTCCAACACTGTTTAACATCTTTTTAGAAAGAATTATGACTGATGCCCTAGAACAACATTAAAGAACAGTTAGTATAGGAGGTCGAACTATAACAAACTTAAGGTTTGCAGATGACATCGATGGTTTGGCCAGAGAAGAACAAGAGCTAGTCGAGCTTGTAATGAAACATCAACCAATTATGACGTTGAAATAAACGAATAAAAATATTGACTAACAATCCAGCTGGCAGAATTTCAACAATCTACGTCACAAATTAGAACAAGTGACTCATTTAAGATATTTAGGATCCATTTTAAGTGACTTGGGGTCAAGACCAGAAATCATGTCTAGAATTGCCCAGACAAGTTCAGTCCTTGCCAAGCAGCAAACATTATGGAGATCCAAAAACATTTCATGCAAAACTAAGATTCGATTGCTAAGAGCACTAGCTATAGAAAATTTACATATGGCTGTGAAACGAGCATTTTAACAGCTGAACTTGAAAGAAAGTTACAAGCATTAGCAATGCGAAGTCTCAGATAAATTCTTGGCATATCCTACAGAGACCACATTACAAACGAAGTTCGCCATAAATTTATACAGCACATTGGCAACTATGAACCTCTCTCTTTTAACTACACTCAAAAGGGTCAAAATGCGAAAAATACAATGGTCTGGACATGTAATAAGATCCAACGGCCTCTCAAAAATAATACTCATTAGAGCGAAAGAGGAGAAGAGGCAGACCAAGAAAAGCCTGGTTACAGAACCTGACTGACTGGACAGGCCTAAGGCATGCAACCATGAAGTCCATAGCAACTGACCGCCAAAGGGTGAGAGAGCTGATCAGACAGTCAACAGAAACTGGTGACTCAATGACAGGTAGTGTGACGGGTTGATGATGATGGCGATGATTGTTTGCGTATTATATGACTTTCTCTTGTCTGTCCATTATATGATAATCGTCTTGTGCAAGTTTTGATGGCTTTCTGATTGATTTGATTATTCCCTTCTTCTGTGTATAAGAAACAGCTACGTCAGAAACTAATAAGATTTTTAGTGTGCTTTGATAATATCGACGTTCTACAAATAATCTGCTACGTGGCATTGTACATAAATACATATAGAGAATATTTGCTTTTAAAACTACCAATAAGAAAGAAAGTATGATTCAAAGGTAAATATAAAGTAACATTTCCTCCCACAGCTTGCATTCCAAAAGAAAGTTTTAAAAGCAATGACAGATCATCTGCACCAACAGTCTCAGCATCCCCCACCAGGTCCGCCGATATCCCAGTCACAATCAACGTCTGCCTCGATGCTAGGCCAGCATTCATCGTCAATATCATCTTTATCATCTCAGTTGTCACCCAAGACTCAACATGACATGAAACCGGAACATTTTATAGTAAGTCATTTGTATTGTGTTGACTGACTGACTGACTTTCTACCCCACCAGGACATCACACAAGCGATAAACACCCGATGACACAAAGTGCCACCATGCGGATGAGGATCGCCGTGGAGAGGCCCCAGAAACCGCGTTCAGACATTTGGCCATATTTATGGCCTGCCTATATTGCGGCCCCTGGCAAAAGCCAGGGTGGGGCTTCAAATAACAAAAAATTTCGTCCTAAAAAGGACGAAACTGGTTGAGCAGTTGTGGTTCTTGGTGACACGAAGTCCCTTAACTTTCTTAATGTTTTAATTTAGGGCTTTAATTCTGGCGAAGCGGTACACACCACAATACCGGCACCTTTGTGTGTGTGTGTGTGTGTATTTCATCCCTACTGAAACAGACACTTTCTGGTGTTTTACCAGCACCTTTTTTTTTTGGGGGGGGGGGGGGTGAATACGGGCACCTTTTTTCTGCAAATGGTACCCAGGACCGTGCCGTGCTATGCTAGAGAGTTAACCACATCAGGCGGCACCCTAAGGAGGCATTAGTCCTACAAATTTTCGTCCTTTTTAGGATGAAATTTTTCATCATTTGAAGCCCTACTCTGGCTCTTGTCAGGGGCCGCAATATAGCCTGGCTATAAATATGGCCTAGGGGCTGAACGCGGTTTCTGGGACCTCTCCACGGTGATCCTCACCCGCATGGTGGCACATTGTGTCATCGGGTTTTTATCGCTTGTGTGATGTCCTGGTGGGGTAGAATTTCAGTCAGTCAGTCACCCTAGGGAGGCGATTTAAGCAGAGAAATCAAAATACAGTTTATACATCTATGGGGCGGCGTTTCGAAAACTTGCATCATACTGAGAAAATCTACCGCACGGCACTGACAGTACACAATCGTTTCTTGTCATTGTGGACTTACCACACTGCGGCAAGTCATTATTTAACCGAAAAGACGGTACCTTCAACTAAATGTAGATTGTCTTTATGCAAACTATCATGTCAGCATCTTAGAAATGTAGGCAAGACATTGAAGATGCATTGGCTGTGAAAGCACATAAAGCTGGAGAATAGATTAGAGACAGAGAGATTTGCAGGCGTGCTGTGAAGAGCGATGTTCTATATAGAACCTGCCACATGAGGATGATGTTGATTGGATGCTGGAGCACCTGCCTATGAGCTCGATGGTCGTATGTTCAAATTTCTTTTTTTTTTTTTTTAAAGTCACGCGATATCAGATCAACGAAAAAGAAGATGGTGAGCACAATGACATTATATATATATATATATGGGTATCTACATAAGTATCTACATGACGGGCTGGCCAACATGTCAGCATGCCCCATGGCAACAGGGTGTCAGATGAGGTTATAAAATATTAGCCAATATTTTTGTAATGCAAACGACGTTTTAATGGCTGGAGATTTTATTAGAAAATTCAAAATTGCTGTTGTGTATAACTAAAATGAATGTTCTGTTGCTTTATTTTAAAATATAAAATCATATTTTCAGAACACTTTATATTTGAGAATATAATAAATAAGGGAGAATCATAAACTGTTACCAATTCCGGTTGTGTGATGTCGTGGCTTGTGTCATATATATCGGGTCACATCTTGTGTGTGTGTGTGTGTGTGTGTGTGTGTGTGAGGGGAATGTGTGTGGGGGTGGGTGGGGGTGTTACAACTTTATTTTTCCTGCGTCTTTTATACTATTTAATTGTTTTTTTTCTTTTAAAATTAAATGATGGTTTCAGGGCTGTTTCTGTATTCTTCTTTTTTTTCGTTTGCTTGAGATAGATTATCTATATCTGCAATGTTGTCTCTAGTGTGAACTTCACTGTTGTTGTTTTTTTTTTTTTTTTTAATTCACACAGCGAATAAAGTTTGACTTGCACCGATGTTTCTCTTGGCCAACAGTTTTGCCTTGATATGTTGTATTTGGGACAGTCTGGGAGGACCTGTTATCTCAGGTGCTGTTGCCGTATAATAACCAATAATTTAAGCCCCAGTGTGCCAGTGGTCATAAGAGCCATAGTCTCAAATAGACAGATCTGGAACAAGGTGATGATGCAGAGTTGTGATAAGAATTGTATTGCGTGTAATGGGTGAAAAGAAAGTGGAGTAATTATAAAAATACCGCTGTGCGCTGAAAAGGATTTTTTTTTTTAATAAACAAAACCCCTTTATTACCAATTTCGCGTATACCAACGGCGTGGCTTGCAGGTAACGTTGACAATCACTGCTTCTGGTTCAAATCTCAAACATAGCTTAAAGAATGCTCGCTGCATGCTTAAGCCAGTCATGTAGAAAGTGTAATATGTGAAAGCAACCAGCTACTAATACTAAGATGCTAGTTGTGTTCGCATGCTGTTAACAGCAATGCGAAGAGGAGGAAAATAACGCGTTGTAAACGTTACCTGTTAAGGCTTATACGAATCGATCAGGCTTTGCAACTGGTTTATACAAGCATGTATTTTGGCAAAATAAACATTTTGTTGATTTCTTTAACATATGGAATAATTAATTTTATTATTCCTATTTTGAAGCCGCATCTACTAGGCAAGCCCCATACATTGTTAAACCCAGCATTGTTCACCGGGTTTCTGCCCCCGGTCTCGATGGTCCCCAGTCCCATCATGCCAATGCCATCACATCGACCTCCCCCGCTGGTCAGCACCCCTGGAAGCCACGGTTCCGGTTCCTGTTCATCCTTACCCCAGACTCCAACGAGGGACAGCTGCAGCAGCAGTGGTAGCAGCCGTAGCGGCAGTGAGTGCAGCGGGCCTGTTCGCAGGAGAGTCTCAGACAAATGCAACCTTCCCATTTCAGCAGGTATGTTCGTGTTGTTGTACGCTGATGAAGACTCTGTTGTCGCAACGTTCATTTTGTCATTTGTATTTGTGTTTAACTGGAAAGCTGGTTCGTCTTCCTTCTCGTTCTGGTTGAGTTTCAACAGGCAGTGACATCATATTTATTACCTTTTATTTAACGGTAAATGCAGACAAGATTTAATGGGAAAAAAAAGGGGGGGGGGGATATCAGCTTTATCACAATACGAGAAGGGACAGAAATGTCGCTAAGTTTGAAAAGTCTTCCTCGGCTAATAAAAAATAATAACTAGAGCAACTACATTTATTTTTGAAAGGGTAATTGCCATTATCTTAGACGATATGGAGAACATTTCATAGAAGTACATTATAGAGATGCGTATTATAAAGATGTAATTTTCAGAGTCGGCTCTGTGGCTAAGTCGATGCGAACGCTTCATAATGCTGGGTTTCGATCCCAGCTGCGGGCCATGCGTCTTGCGTTGGTTTCGACAATGTTATCAAGAAAGCTGACAGTCGAGAAAGAAATGGCAAAATACTGCACGTAAATTTGCCTAGAAAAACCACACAACAGCCAGGGGCTGTTGGGGTTGGGTCTGAAACGTCCTGTAAAGGATACGCAGGTAATTCTAATTTTCAGAGAGGCATATTACAGAGAAGAATACTTGATGGACGGATATTAAAAATAAGTATATTACAAAAAAGCATATTACATACAAACATGTTACAGAGAAACATAATTTAGAGATGCATATTATTAGAATATAACACAGAAGAGTACTTCTGAGGCGCATATTATTTTGTTTTAACACACACACAAGTATATTTTAGAAAGAAAAAAACTACTCTAGATACATATTATGAGAAAGCATTTTACAAAGAAGCATTTCACGATTAAGCATATAACAAAGAAAACTTCAAGGAGGCATATTATAGAGAACTGGTTTACAAAGAAGTATAAAAAATACACTAGAGAAGCACACAGTCTGTGGGATTTAATAGGTGAATAGTGAAGTAACGGATTCTTTTCCATGCCTGCAGGGGAATAGGGCATATAGTGGGGACTGATAGGGCTCTTAGTGAACAGAGGTGCATGCATCACTGTCTTTTTGTCTCTCAAAAGCATGTTTTACCACCTCAGGGAGACGTAGTGTCTTCTTTTTTTTTTCAACCAGAAAATGTAAAGAGAAAACACTTGACTGTCAGTCAGCAAGGCACTCAATGAAGTTGCCTCTGTGTGTGTGTGCGTTTGCGTGCGTGTGCGCGCGTGTGTGTGTGTGTGTGTGTGTGTGTGATGGATGGATGTTTTGTAATCACAACGTCAATTCTGTCATTTAGTTGTGTACTCTTTTGGTGTTTACCTTTTACAGATTGTGTTGTTTCCATCTATTTTTTTCATTTGTATAATATTATTTCTGTGTTATCCATCCTATTCTAAATACATTGTTATAATCAATAGCTGAACAAAGAAACTATTATATTTGGGGGGGGGGGGGGGTCGGTATTATCTACAATATTATATACAACAATGAGAAGGGGACAATCAAAGTTCTTTGGTCATATAATTAGAAAAAGAACACTGGAAAATATCGTGATGACTGGAAAGATCACTTGCAGCAGAGGCAGACCAAGAGAAGCGATGGTGGACCGCTTAAGACAGTGGCATAGAGAAAAATCATCAGCGGAATTGATACAGAACACAGAAGACCACGATTTGTGGAGGTGTTTGAACGCCTATGCCAGCTGGCAAGGCACTTGACGGTGATGATGATTATCTACACTTTTTCTTCTTCTTCTTCTTTCTCTGTATCCCTCTCCCATTTTATCTTCCTCTTCCTCTGTCATTAACATACACTCACACACACATATCATCACCATCATCCCCTCGCAGCATAAGCCCTCAACCAACATACAGCAAGCCATCATATCCTTTGCTCACGCCATGTCATACCCACCTTACTCTTCTGTCTCTTATATCTGATGTCTTTTTTGTTTTTAAAATTTTTTATCTTTGACCTTGAGGGTCCCATTGCAGGGACATTCTAGTAAAACTATATTATCCAGTTTTCTCTGAAAATACTTTTCTATCGCCATAAATTGTTATCCATTTCTTGATTCACAATAATTTGTTTAGTTCTCTCCCAAAGCTTCACATCAGAAGTTCTTCCTTACCACATTACACTATCATCTACCTGTTCTGTCAGTGAGTGTGTGAGGTCCATGTGAAGCTGTGTTTGTGCTGTGAATGACTGCTGTAATACCTCAGTCTAACGACGGGGCAGCACACCACCTCTTATGGACACTGAGTAGCTAACTATAAATTTGAAAAAAGTATAATGTGCACATAACTACGCATGCACTTATGGGGTTGCAAGCACATACATACACATACATATACCCCCACATATTTGCGTATTTACTTATTTATACATTTATTGAATTTATAGATCCCATGTCCTTTCATAGTCCCTATTAAATGTTACATGCAGTTTGTTTGCATTATTATTTCAGAAATCCACAGAAATCGTGAATTTTATAAAAATACAGATGTTCGTCCTCCATTTACTTATGCCTCTTTGATACGACAGGTAAACTTGTTTTCTTTGTAATCATTGGATAAATTGTTGTTTGTGGACTATAACTCTGGTATCAACAGTTGTAAGACGGATAAGATAGCGATACATGGGCACATCATTATAGCACAGTGTCTGTGGTGAAAATGGGGGCGGAGCGCTTATAGGAATTTCCTGAATACATGTCAGTTCGTAACTCCTCATTGCTCTGGAAAAGTGAACAGAGAATCACCAAAGCGGCACTAAAACGCGAAAACTAATGGACCGAGAGACTGTGGACATCCAAGAAAAACCGTTTAATTGTGTGTTTGTGTGTGGGGGGAGGGGAGGGGAGGGGTGTTGAGCCTTATTTAAATGTGCAACAATAATGAGTATTGTTATTATTATCATCATGTGATAAATGACAAATAAATAACTAAAATGATGTTTGAAATAATATAAAATTTCTAAACAAGTACTTTAAAAAGAGCATGTATACGTACATTGGGGGGGGGGCCGAGAAGGGGGAGACTTAGCCTCTTTGCATATTTTCTGGGCGGGGTAAGGGCTCAGCCACCCCCCCCCCCCTTTTCCACCTGTGGAAATTATTGAGGGTTCAATTCCAGCCTTGCCCCAGGCACTTGAGTGGCCAGGTTTTGGCGTCCTTCATGCCTGGTATACTTTGATATTGATTCTTTTCCAGTGGAGGAAACATGACCGACTTAGACCATTATCTAAATTAGTCCATATATTCTGCTCTGAATCACAACAAAAATGACATTCTAAAATGCCTTTTTGCATATGTATGCCTGCGGTACTGGTTTTGCATGTGGTCTGGTTTCTTAACTTAAAGGGGGGGGAAGAGTAGCTCTGCAACACAGTTCTTATGCAGATAGTCAGCGAATGTGACTTAGACGTTGCAAACTTGCTGAGTTTGATCCCAGCTGCTGGCAGCCTGGCAGCAGACCGTGTTGCATTGGTTTCGACAGTGGTATTGAAAGCTGGCCAATCTGGAGCAATGGCAAACTATATGACGTAAAATGTCCTAGTGAAATCAAACTAGCCAAAATGCTAGGGTTGATTCTGCAACATTTTCTAGAAGATCATCATCATCATCCCGTAACACTCCATGTCGTTGGGTCACCAGTTTCTGTTGACTGTCTGATCAGCTCTCTCCACCTTTGGCAGTCAGTTGCGATGAACTTCATGGTTGCATGCCTGAGGCCTGTCCAGTCAATCAGGTTCTTTAACCAGGTCTTTCTTGATCTGCCTCTTCTCCTCTTTTGCCTCTACTGAGCCCTGCAGTATTGTTTTTGAGAGGCTCTTAGATCTTATTACATGTCTATACCTTTGCATTTTTCGCATTTTTGCTGTAGTTAAAAGAGTTTCATAGTTGTCAATGTGCTGTATAATTTTATGGCGAACCTGTTAAGGATACACAGCGAACTTAAACTTGGTAGAGAAAACTGAAGAAAAAACCCAACCCCAGTAGATGCAAGCCAGTTTTTGAATTCATTTGACATGTGTTTCAGTGTTTCAGACATATAGTTAAACTCAGTTTTACAGGCTAATCAAGGCAATAATAACATCTATTAAATAAAATATAAGTAAAGTTAAAAAAAAAAAGTCCAGGATCCTTTTTCACGCCTTTAGGTGTAAATGGCATATAGGGCTAGACCTATATTTTAAAGACCAATCAGCACAAGATTAGTGATGTGATCAGCATCATACCAGCCGCCTTTACTTCCCGGGACTGCACCCGGTACCCACTCAAGGCTGAGTCAACCTGGGAGCCAAGGTTATTTTTCAGAAAAGTCCGGCTCCGCCAGGGAGCGAATCCACGACCTTCTGATCCGCAGGCGAGCGTCTAGTCGTTCTGCTACGGCTACTCCCTAGATAAAATATGTATGATATTAAATTAAAGCTATAGGTGTTAAATTAGATTAAAGCTAAAAAAATATCTCAAAAATGAAATACAAGCATTTCAGTTATTTCTAATGCATCTGGTGCAGGCAATAATAGAGTCTCCACACCGACAGTTGACACTTAACGAAATCTATCAGTGGTTCCAGAACACGTTTGCATATTTCAGACGCAATGAGGCTACCTGGAAAGTAAGTACACAAACTTCCACGTCTCTGTTTATTGTACTTCAAAGACGTAGGCTAAGTTTATCTTCATACCTAAGTTAGAGATAATGGATATATTAGTATAAAGCTCTTACTATTATCTGCTGCAGTTCAGGATGATGATGCTTTATGAATAAAATTATGTATTGCTTTGGTTTACCTTATGTTTACCTTAGATAAAAATGTGTTAAGATGGAGCCTATACTAATCTTACAGTAAATATTTTATAACGGACACATTTCTTCACAGAGACTAAATAAACACTGCAGGCAAGTTGTCTACTAATGCATAACTCTTATTCAATTTTGTATTTGAATTTTCTATGTTCAGAAGAACGTGTTTCCCATTTAGGCTGAAATACGAGTTAGGGATATATATATATATATATATATATATATATATATATATATATATATATATATATATATATATATATATATATATATATGTGTGTGTGTGTGTAATCAGTTACAGTATTTTTAAACCAATTTCTGAAATTGTTTCTATATTAGGAGGAGACCAAATTTTATTCTTTTTTAATTTATAGCTTCAATTTACTTAATTCTGTTCATTTTAACTATTTACTATGAAGAAATAATAAATATATGTCACCTCTGTCTACATGGAGATGTTAACCTTGTGTATAATTATTATCAGTCGCAAAGATTAAAATGGAGAATATTATGTTTGAAAATAAATAACACAATGCGTAGTGACAAGTACTGTGTAAAATGGAAGAGATATTTATAAAAAAAATTAAACACAAAACTTGAAATGATGGTCTTCAGGAGAAATTTCTTTGATAAGACAGTTCTAGAGCACCTAAACTTAAAATGATTACTGCTGAAGGAAATTTTTTTAAAACAGAAAAATAAAGAAACTTTGTTCAAATCAAATGACACAATATTCAGTGAGGAAAGAAAAGCTGAAGGCAAAAAAAACCCACACAAGATGTTGTCAAATATATAAATGTACAGAAAACAACAATGTTTGTTTAGGAAACCTACAACTTGAATGTACAATGAAAACCCCTTATGAAACTTTTGGAGGTGACACTAGAGGATGATGATGATAGGAAAATGTCAGTTGTCCTTTTTCTTCCATCAGTTTACTTATAAATATGGGTTCAATACCCTTTTTTTTTAGGGGGTGGGGGGGGGGGGGGGGGGAATAGACCCACTTTTCCCTTAACAAAGATGTCATAAGAGGCAATTAATTTAGGTTTTATTCTTTGAAGTCAGAATGCAATTGCTTGAGAAGCTAGGAACCAACAGTCTGCATACTAATAGCCAGTTTAGTAAAAATTAGTGCATGTAAAAATCAAGTTTTGGAAAAGACCAAAGTCTAGCAGTGGATGAACAACCAGAACTTTCTGCTGGAGTTATAGATGGTGAATGCAAGAAGAAGGAGAAGAACATATCATAATCAGGTGTTTTGTAAATAAACTTTTTGTTTCTAAGCAGCACTCACTTCGACCTCAAAACAACATTCAGGCTCCTCAACCCCCATTCTATGTTTCTAAAATGAAAAACAATAAAAATTATCAAAACAGAAAGTTTTCAAAGAATAATTCATCGTTTGATATTTACTAAAACCATTAATGGATTTTTTTTTTAAATTTAAAATTCAGCAGCTTGATAAATATGAAAACAATTTAGTCTAGCTATGTCTACATAATCACTTTGATAAACAAGAGTTATGCAGAAGTAAACATCTGTAGATTGTTGTAGATAACTTTGAAAGATTGTTAACGTGGTTATCTACTCTTGTATGTAGTACTCATTTTGCATGATAGTTGATTTGTGTTTTTCAAGGTTGTTTAATTTTTTTTTTAAATAAATAATAAATAAAACATAAATACAAATGTACAGTTTCTGCCACTACAGACAAGCGTGCATGTATAAAGAGAATATTTATGAAGGAATTATTTACATATCAGACAAGCATGCTGGTGTAAAGAACATATCTATAAAGGAAATGTTCACATATTCTATACAACAGAATAAACTGTTAAACTGCACAGAAGTCAAGCATGTAGCATCCATATTATTCTCCCCATCAGCACCATCTTCATCATGTGTATTATGGTAATAATATATCTCTGTAAACTTCTTAATATTAGTGTTCAGTGGCTGTAAACTTGGGTAGAAGGTTCTGGTTGTTCATCCATTTCTGGACTTTTAGGCTTGTCCCTGAATTTTTGTTTTACTTGCACATCTGTTTTACAGATCTAGCTGATTTTTATGCAGACTGTTATTTCTCAGCTGTCAAGCAGATGCAGTCCAGCTTTGAAGATAACAATTAGTTGTCTTCTACAAAATGTTTGTTAGGTGGCAGCAGGTGTATTAATTGTTTTCTCCAGAATCCACATGGGGATATCTCCACATAGAGTTCTGGAACCCAGCCTTAAATGGGTACCAGGTACAGTCCTGGAAAGAAAAGGGGGCCGGCTTGATGTTGACCACATCGCTCACTAAGTATAATTTCTGATATTGTCTCTTCAGAATTTTTTAAACCTTGGTTCTGTGTGTTTTATTTATCAAACACTTACTTACCTACTTACTTAGTCGCTCCTCTTCTACCTTGGGGTATAAAGGTTTGCTAGAGAGGTCCCCAGACTTCTTTTGGCTTTGTTCCATTCCAGTCCTCTGTAAATCCGAGACTGTCAGATGCTGATTTCCCAGCTGACCCTGGAGAGCCTTGGAGGTCTGGATCCCTGGTTCTTAGCCTCCCATGTCTGCCATCGTGACTGATTTTCTCCCATTCTGCATATATGTCCAAATCATTGTAACTGTGACTGATCCACTCTAGTTTGTAATGGCTGGGTTTCAAGATCTTGACGAATTGTTGCAAACTTTGCCACTTCTTGTCACTTGGACCACCTTTCTCAGATATCTTATATCTTAGGTCTGAGGCTGACTTCTGTGAGCTGTTGTCATTGCCCATGACACTCACACATGTCAGGACTGGCACATAGGTAGAGCGGTAAACAGCCATTTTTTTCCTCGTGCCACTTTCTCTTTTGCTAAAAAAAACCACTGGATTTATGGCATGGAAAAGTCTCCCAACAGCTGCTTTTACATTAGCTAGCTCTGTCTTAATGCCTCCATGTCGGTCTGTTAAAACCACAGTGTATTTGAACTGGTTGACTTGCTCCAGTGCATACTGTCCCATCATGATTTGGTGTTTCTTCTCCTCTCTTGAGATCACCATCGTTTTAGTTTTGGAGATACTGATGGTCATCCCTCTTCTCTCAAGCTGATTTTTATGCAGACTGTTGCTTCTTAGCTGTCAAGCAGATGCAGTTCAACTATGAAGATAACACCCCTAATTAGTTGTCTTCTACAAAATGTTTGTTAGGTGGCAGCAGGTGTATTCATTGTTTTCTCCAGAATCCGCATGGGGATATCTCCACATAGAGTTCTGGAACCCAGCCTCCAATGGGTACCAGGTACAGTCCTGGAAAGAAAAGGGGGCCGGCTTGATGTTGATCACATTGCCCACTAAGTACTGACTGGTCTATAAAATATAGATTTAGTCTATATGCTCAATAGCCTAAAGGTGTGGAAAAGGGCTCTTTACATACATTACTATGTGCTATTCACCTTCAGTGAATTATTAGAATTATGTAGCATCGAAAAAAAGGCTTAGCTCTTTCTCCCTCTCCCCCCCCCCCCCCCCCCCCCCACCAACCATATGTTGTACATGCGTGCATGTGTATGTACACGTGCATTCTAGCCCCTGCTTATTATATAAAATGTTTCTGTTCATCAACATCAATTTCCACATTTGTCGTAAGTGTGTTGGGGAGAAACAATTTGCGATGCTTTGCTTGATGGGTAGCAATAGCTGTTGTCATTCTGTGTCAATGTAGAAGCCTTTAATTTCCTAATTCCATCTTCTCCTAGGGTGACCTCTTACTTTTATAGATCTTTTCTTGTCTAGTGCCTATGTTTGTAGTTGTTCTGTTTGCATTCTAACGAGATGACCAAACCCTTTGATCTCCTGTTACTATCTTAAATTCAGTTTACTCATAATGTATTATGTCAGAGCAGAAATACTACTAAGAGGGTTCTCACTTTACACAATCATGTAGTAGAGTCATTGTAATTTGTTCTCATGACTATTTCATTGTGTATACTGCTGCTTCTTTTGTACTCTGTCATCCCTCTCCAGCTGAGATGTGTCTGCTTAACACTATAGAAATGCTCCACTAATGATATCCTGTTTAACCCCAAGGGTTATAACTAGGATGGATAGTGTTTGGTAAATCATTTCTGTTATTCGCCAATATGCTGTTGGGCTTGTATTATTTATATTAATTTGTTTTGCATTACAGAAAGGTCCTCACTGGAAACCTAAAAATGTTTTATTTGTTCTATCAGTATCAGACAATAGTTTCTTTCATCCTCAGTTGTAAGGCCAGTGTTCTGTTTTTGTTTTTATTTTTATTTTGACAGATACACATCTTGAGAATGACACATTAAAATGATAATTGCCAAATGTTATATATATATATATTCAGTCTTACTTTATTGGGACATGGAAACCTGGCAGTAAGCCACAGAGGATCGAATCAAGGCCCAGGATGTTAGCTAGCTAGTTAAGTCAAGAAATGACATCACAGCACATGCGTGCTGGGTCCTCATCTTCAGCAACCAGCGCAGAGTTCCAGTACTGATGGTACCGGTCACAATCTGATAGGTCTGTCTCGCCTTTCCTCTGAGTGTAGCGAGTCTGCCAAACCCTCTGGTTACACCCAGGTGCCTCATTCTCTCCAGGCCATAATAATCTTGTTTCCCCTACTGATTCCGTTGCTTGTTCCCAAAGGGCCTTGACAACATCTGCCTTGTCATGCATCAGTTCACCACCCAGTGGTGCAGGCCCAGGATATTGTTTTAGATACACAGAAGAATCAGTTGTATTTCATGGAAATGCCCTGCTCGCTAGCGTAGTTGGCTAAACATGACTTGGCGATGACCGGGTGACAAACTCCTTGTGGTCTGGGTTCACGCCCATGGGTAGGCAGAAACGGCACTTTTCTCCCAGATTTATGGTATTCATCATGGAATCAAGGCCGAAGGGTTGCAATATCCACACTACCAAGCCAAAGGGTTAAGAACTCGTGGTTTCTGGATTTATAAAAAAAAAAAGTTAATTACCCTTTTCACGCCTTTAGGCACATTGGGCATATAGGGCTAGACCTATACTTTATTGACCTATCAGCATTTGGTGTGTGATGTGGTCAACATCATGCAGCCAACTTTACTTCCCAAGACTGCGCCTGGTTCCCACCAAAGGCTGGATCAAAAAAGACTTTAAATAAGTTGAAATTAAAAAACATAAAACAAACAAGAACCTTTTAAAAAAAAAGCAAGTTGAATATTTCTGACACATTAAACAAGTCATAAACACTGAAAGAGGGGAGGGGACAAAGGTAGAAGGTAGATGTACAAGAAAAGGACAGTGATACAACTGGGAGAACAACTTTGAGAGATAGACAAACAGCAGTCTAGGATAGTAAACAGTTAAGCAAAACCAGGGCAAGATGAGTGAGTTTTGAAAAATCTAAGCCGCCAACCTTTATTGTGGAGACTGAACCTGACTGATTTATCCATACAGCTTTAATTTTGCCTTATTTCTTGAATTACTATTGTTCAATAATAAATGCACAGTGCAAATTATCATAAGTTTACGCCATATTTTACAAAGAATTTTTTGAAACTGTGGTTTCATAAAGGTTATTTGGCTTTTTCTTTTTCTTGTACACTAAATTGTTTATGAATTAGGCCAGACACTTTATCATTTGAATGAAATGTCCAGCATGGATGACATAATTACCATTGTAAAACTTACATTAATTAAACTAGATACTTTTTTAAAATGAAACTGAAACAAAGCATTTTGGAAAAAATAGCAAACACACTGAAAGCTGTTTCGTATGATATTTAGAAAATCAGTCACCTGTAATCTATTATTGATGAGAAACACGTGAAGATAATAATTCGGAACAGATTAGCAGTAATATATATATATATATGTATACATCCACACACACACACACACACACACACATATATACTTTATTTTAAGATTCTGGACATGTGTAGTGTGAAAACCAAATTATGTATTTTCACTTCTAACGACATTTCGTTTTTAACACATGTCGTTGAAAGGTGGGGTATAACCAATAAGACAGAGGGAAAGTAAAATGTTTTTGAAAACAAACTCCTGATAAAATTAATTAACATTAAATAAGTGGAATTCAAAACAGGCACTGAAAGTAGATACATGTGAAAAACTGCTCTTATTAACAATTAAAAGGCAATGAAGATATTTTGTTGAACATGTCCTGAGAAGAAGTGGACAGAGAATCACCAGATATGCTCTGAAAGTGGAAACAAATGGTCTGAGAAAGGGAGAACATCCTAGAGAAACCATATAATAAATGGGAATGAGAGAGGTCAAAAGGACATAACTGGATTCCATCCAAGATATCAAAAAGGTTAAATAAGATAAAATGAAGTGGACTGCATACATCATGTGATGTATAAATGGCACAGCAAGATGAAGATAGAGTGGGTGATACAGATCAACTATTTCAGTTCACTTTGTCTGATAAAAGCATATTTTTTATTTGCTAAGAGCACTGCTGGTCAGTGCGCCTACGATATCAGTGCACCTACAATCAATAATCTTTTAGAAAAGATTATTCCGTAAGTGTTAATAAACATACAACCTTCTGTGGTGAATTGGTTAAACCATTTGCATTGTTTTCTGAATATTCTGGGTTCGGTTTCTAACTCCTTTCTCTAGTTTTCAAGTGCTGGTGTTTGGAAAATACCTGTGGTGATCACGCCGGATGCTCCCAGTGGGCAACCATATACTCTGTGGAAAGAGACTAAGCCATATAGGATCAATCCCAGTGCAGTAAAGAAAGTCTTATCTTAAACCCACATAAATAAATAAAAGATAGAAATAAAAAGGTTTTATAATAAACTTATATTCATGTGTTGACATGCATAATGGAATAGTCATATAATTTTTATAAATAAGTCTGTGTTTTGTCCTTGTCTCATTCATGGTCTTGTTCCCCTTGGTGTAGAATGCTGTTCGCCACAACCTCAGCCTGCACAAATGTTTTATGAGAGTGGAGAATGTGAAAGGGGCTGTGTGGACTGTTGATGAGATAGAGTTCTACAAACGTCGGCCGCAAAAACTGGGTGCTGGCCCAGGGTAGGTGAAATAATTCTACTTTTTATAAAAAGGGTAATGTTAATGTCAGCTTTGTTCACTGCACCTCTGCATACTTTTATTTAATTGAAAACAATTTCAATAGTATAGGTTGGAAAGTTCAAACTTCAGTCAATGATTATTTGCCAATTATTTTGTTTTTTTAAATAGAATACTTTTTTTTGACAATATAAATTAATTTAAAGAATAAGAAAAATGTAACCATTATTTTCAAGGAAAGTTTTGTTGCAAAATTGTGATTTCAGCGTCAGTAAGATTTTTATTTATAATTATTCTTGCAAATCTGAAGTGGTTTGCTTTAAATATGATATCTCCGTTTGAAACACTTTCTAAGCTTTCATGCCTTATGGATAAGTTACCTGGAAAGGCTCTTTAGAAATAAAAATTAAAACATTTTCCAAGAATATTTATTTTTAGAATAGCATATTTTGAATATTTTCACTTTAAATCGGTATCTAAAAATGCACTTTCTTATGTGTATATGTGTTTTTCCCATTCTTTATATTTATTATTGTAATTTGTCATGACATGTTTTTTTGGTGTGTTTATTTATATGGAAATTGTTTTTCACTATCTTGTCTATATACGTGTGTGTGTGTGTGTGTATATATATATATATATATATATATATATATATATATATATATATATATATATATATATATATATATATATATATATATATATATATATAGTTTTAAACTACAGGCTCGATGGCATGCATTTGTAGTTTGGGCTGACCCTGTATGATTATTCACAAAAGCTTAAAATCTATAAGGGTGATTATTTTTGCTTGCTTCACAGAATCCTTAATAATGCTTTCACTGTTATGTTGATGTCATGCATGTCTAATATTTCCAGGAACAGGCACTGTAGTTAACTTTTAGAAACATGTCATTCTGGCATGTTTTATGTGCATTTGTTTGCCTGTTCTTAGTAAGTGATACATAGTTTTATATAGTTCAGTGCATTCACCTATTCCTACATTGTGTGCACATATGTATAGGCGTATTTTCAAAGTTTAATGCTTAAATGTGTTCTTTGTTGCATGCTTAAGTGTACTTGGACTTGATAAAGTGTAAATTGTAAAGGATACTAATCCTAACTGTTTGCTTATTTTTTTCATGTCTTACTAACTACCACTTCTAGCCTGTGTGTTAAATTCATATTAATAATGTGTGATAAAAATTATGTTAAACTGCATGCTGTAATAAATGTATTCACTTCCTATCATGGGTCTATCTTGCAAATATAATTTTTTAAGAACACTTTTGGCTCTGTGAGGAAGTGCTGTCCATGTTTTTATTTTTTAGACACACAAGAATATGCTTAATATGTAGTTACTTCTCACTGGTTAATAAATGGCGACAAATCTAAGACTTGAATTTTTGACTTAAAAAGTTCCTGTCGCAAGCATAGGTTTAATTGTCAGTATAGTTCACCTTCACAATGGAGACATTTTTCCAAATTTATCAAAAAGCCTAGCTGGTGTTTTCAAAGTAACAGAATTGAAGTTTTCATATTAAATAATAATTTTTCTGTTGTTAGCTTTATATTCTGACATAATGAACACTTAAAATCTCCCCAGAATGCCATTCGCACAAACTTGTCCTTGCATCGATGTTTTGTAAGGTTTGAAGACGACTATGGCTCCTTTTGGATGATAGATGACTTTGAGTTTATCAGTCGGCGACAGTTTAATAGGGGCAGGCCCAGGTTGGCTGTACACTCTAGTCTTTTCTGTTTTATTATGGTGCTTTTTTGGTTAGTTAGTCCTCACTTTAGTTCACTGTGAAGTCCAAATAGCTTGCCATGTGTCTTGTACAGATTGCTTATGCTAGTTTGTATGCTGCAAATGTATGTCATTGATATTTAAATGTGAATTTCCGTTACACAGAACAAAACATATAAGAAAGGAAATAACAGCCAGCTTGAATTGAGCAAGAATAATTTGTTTGAAAGGATATAATGGCATATGTACAAAGAAATTATGTAGGTAGGTAGGTGGGTAAGTTGTACCCCACCAGGACATCACACAAGCAATAAACACCCGGTTACACAAAGTGCCAAAATGCGGATAAGGATCACCCATGGAGAGGTCCCAGAAACCCCAATAGGCCATATTTATGGCCCGGCTATACTTAGGATCTTTGGCAAAAGCCAGGGTGGGGCTTCAAAATAACTAAAAATTGCATCCCACAAAGGGGTTTCAATGAGTAAAGAAGCGAGCTAACACAATGAATGTCATTTTCAGTGTTCAAATCATTGATTAAAAGCTTCATGTGTGTGCTTTAAAACAAATTTGGGTGCCATCTTTTCTGAAATAATTTCTAGAGCATGTTAGATGTGGTAGGTTTCTGTTAATAATTTATGATACATCCTCAGTCCTCACTTTGACTTTGTTAGCTTTTCATTTAAACTCTGTGGTACTGGTCTGTCATTCACATTGCTTGCTCCTTGATTTATTTTCCTATGTTGTCTAAAATAAAAATTGTCTGCTTCCTGGCACTTTTTTTTATGGAGTCATCAAGTTTAAAGTAACACTCAAAAGTGTAACAGGCTGAATGTTATAGATACACACAGCCTGTCTTATAGGGGTCTTATGGAAACTAAACTTCTATTGACAAAATATGAAAGGCTGTTATGGGGGATTTAATAGTGTTTAATGTGCCTTGCTTTAAAATTAACTTTTATACTCAACACTCTAAATCCAGAAATCCAGTGAAAAAATACACTAACATTATTTTCTATTTAACTATAAATTTTATTGAAATTTTATTTAAATAGTTATTTTTTTATTTGTTTCTTTACTGTTGATATTTTAAAACTTTATTTAACTTGACCATAGTCGGCTGGGTTTTGTGGCTTAAGTGTGTGTGTGTGTGTGTGTGTGTGCGTGCGTGCGTGTGTGTGTGCGTGGGGGGGGGGGGGGGGAGGGTTGAGGAAGCCAAACCAAAAGCCCAGCTTACAGTATTTAGCTGTAATGTCAATCATTATGGATGTATGGAACTGAAACATGGAGAATGACAAAAATAATTGCTAATAAACTATAAACATTCATTAATTAAATGGTATGATAAAATCACTAATGTGGAAACTAGAGAGAAAGAAGAAAACAAATTCTACTGAATAAAAAAGCCAAAATATTGTACTGCCATTAGATGGGACACATTGAGAAAACTTGATAACCATATCTTTTTCTTTGAGTTCACTAGCTGTAAACACCGGCGGCAGGTTCTGATTGTTCATATCACTTCTGGACTTTAGCCTTGTTCTAGTGCTTGAGTTTTGCTTACTCATCCATTTGCCTGATCTGTCTTATTTGTATGTTTACGTTTGGTTCGTCACTTTTCAGTCAAATGTACTCTGACTGAAGGAAACACCTCTGATTCGTAGACTTTTATAACATGCTTAATAACTCTTTAAGTCCTAGGGGGTTTAGTATCACAGGCCCAAGGAGTAGTCAAGAGAGACGTAAAATCGGTGCATCTTGCGTTCATTGGGCTTCTAGGTAGGAATCTATGAATGTATTATGTGTTACTTGGGACTCTAGGAGTTGAGGAGGCAGTAGATTTCTTCTTCTCCCCCCCCCTCCCCCCCTCCCCCATAAGGGTCCCAGAACCCACATGGAGAAGATAACAGTATAACTAAAATGTCCTTGCACTGATACCCACAGGTTTAGTGGAATAAAAGAAAATCAGAATACTTTGTGGAGAAGAGAATTCAAGAATGAGATGGAAAAGATTGGGCTGACATAGTGAGAGCTGCATGCAGTACAAGGATATGATTAAGTGATGCAAGTTGGTTAAGGGATTACGCTTAACTGAGGAATAAAGGCAGAAAAACAAAAAAGAAAGGTGATGAAATTTTTAAATTACAGGTGCTTAAAAACATCAAAATTGTATAGGTTTTCAAGAGATCTTAATTTAGCCTTTCTCTGGCATAAAATCTGTCCTGGTGAAAAAAACATATTTCTCTTTAGAAAAAAGCTGCTGTAGTAAAGCTGCTAGTAACTGTTAGCTAGTGATTCTGAATTAAGATTCCCTTTAATGTTGAATTCCCTTTTTTTGGTATGATATATGGGTAGTGGGTCAAGACATTACATGAAACAAATAATCTTCTTCTTTGTTTACTGACTGTAAGCTCCAGTGGAAGGTCCTGGCTGTTCATCTATTCAGGCTTTGGTGTTGTGGCAGGGCCTGAGGTTTTGCACGTACATTCTTTTACTAGCTTATCTGTGTGCAGCTGATTGTTCCTAGTCACTCCAGCAGATGCAACATGACTTTGAAGGTAGTTCCCAGTTAGTCAACTCCTACGACATGCTTTCTGGGGAGGCAGTGGCTCTATTCTTGTTTTCCCCACAAAGGGGTCCTGGATCCCATATGGGGGGAAAAAACAAATAATATTATTGAGACTTTTTTTAGCTTTGAGTTAGGAAATGGACATAGAGGACGAACGAACGAACAAACTTATTTTCTAAGGGTTACAAATTAGGCACGCAGGCCTGTCTTACATTCGGCCCTTCCAAACTCTCATCTTTCACACAGCCGTTGTATTTCATTAATAAAGCATGTTATGTTCATGTAATAATATGCATACTATGAATATCAAGTCAAAAACAAAAGCAGGGGTGGTAAAACACACACCCACATACACACGCAAACCGATTCACTCACACATAGGCACCCAATACACACACACATCCACGTACATACGAACATGCACGCACGCACGCACGCACACACACACACACACACACACACACACACACACACACACACACACACACACACACACACACACACACACACACACACACATACACACACATACACACACACACATACACACACATACACACACATACACACACATACATACGTACATACATACATACATTCATTCATACACTCAGTCACCCACACAGACATGCGCTCTCAAACACACACGCATACAACCCAGACACATATAAACACACACACACATACATACACACATGTAGCTGCACAAAAAGACCCATACAAACACACACACCTACGCACACAGACACACATGAATGCAGTCACAGTCACACATACAAACACATACACACACGCAGGCAGGGAAACACAAATACACAGACAGGCACGCATACAGTCACACACGCACATTTCAGAATGATATGAATCTTCTTTATGAGAATATCTTAGCATTTCATATCTGCTATGGAATTACCTGTACAGCAGCATATTTTAAAATCATGGCCACAAATTTGAAACAAAGACCACAGTTACTGAATGTAATATATGCCCAGTACCTGGCCACCAAAGCAAAAGTATAATCCTCTCATGAAAATTAAATTCAAACACTAATTCTCCTTTTGTTTGTATGACATCCTGTTCAAGTATGGACAGCATTCACAACTTAAACAGGAAAGTCTGTCATTTTATTGGCCTCTCTTTAGCTTGCTTGAACAGTTTTATTTATATATGAGGTGATCAACCAGAAGGGAGATAATTGGTTGAAAATACTTACCAAACCTAGTGCATGTAAATGTAAAATGCTAAGTATAATTTCTGATATTGCCTCTTCAGATTTTCAAAAATCTTTGTTCTGTACATTTTATTAATCAAACACTTACTTAGTCACCTTTCTTCTACCTTGGGGTGTAAAGGTTTGCTAGAGAGATCCCTAGACATCTCTATCAGCAGTTTTCTTTTTGGCTTTGTTCCATTCCAGTCCTCTGTCGATCCGGGACTGTCAGATGCTGATTTCCCAGCTGACCCTGGAGAGCCTTGGAGGTCTGGGTCCCTGGTTCTTAGCCTCCCATGCCTGCCATCATGACTGATTTTCTCTGCGTCTGCATATATGTCCAAACCATCGTAACTGTGACTGATCCACTCTAGTTTGCAAGGCCTGGGTTTCAAGATCTTGACGAATTGTTGCAAACTTTGTCCCTTCTTGTCACTTGGACCACATTTCTCAGATATCTTATATCTTAGGTCTGAGGGTGACTTCTGTGAGCTGTTGTCATTGCCCATCACACGCACATATGTCAGGACTGGTACAGAGGTAGAGCGGTAAACAGCCATTTCTGTCCTCGTGCCACTTTCTCTTTTGCTAAAAAACACTGGATTTATGGCATGGAAAAGTCTGCTTTTACATTAGCTAGCTCTGTCTCAATGTCTCCATTTCGGTCTGTTAAAACCACAGTGTATTTGAACTGGCTGACTTGCTTCAGTGAATACTGTCCCATCATGATTTGATGTTTCTTCTCCTCTCTAGAGATCACCATCGTTTTAGTTTTGGGGATACTGATTGTCATCCCTCTTCTCTCAAGCTCTTCCTTCCACGCAAGTAAGTTGGATTGAAGATCTGCCTCTGATTAAGCTATCAGGGCCACATTGTCTGCAAATGCCAGCTCTGATATTCAGATTGGTCTATCTTCCAGTACCCTGCTGAGTATTTCTTTGTCTTCTCCTTTTGATGTTTTGATGACATCATCCATTGTAAGAAAGAAGAGGTAAGGTGAGATAATCAAACACACAAGTTTAAAAAATGAAAGAAAGAAATCATTATTAAACAGACAGTTTCTTGATCAAGAAATTGTCTCAACAGTTGTTATCTTTATAGACAGCCCTGTAAAAATATCTCTGAATACTCCTAGATTTTTCTGTTTCAGAATTTGTTATTTTAACTCTTTCTAACCCAGAAAAGTATATTTAATGTCTGAAATTGAAGGGGTTTAAAGGGAGACACAATAGTACAAAATAAATTAAACAGTCTAGAAAAAAGTAGAATAATATTACATCAATCTGTAAAAGAACATAGCAAGAGCAAAATATAACAAGTATATCCAAACACTGGAACCAGCATGGTAAAAGGATTAAATGAGGTGGGGGATGAAGAAGAGAATTAGAAAATTAGATGGGGGGGGGGGGGGGGGGGGAGGACAGAGGTCATGGTGTGATTGACATGCAATAGTAAAGGATAAGACAACTTGGCTCCATTGACAGATAACAGATAGAATAAGAATAGTTTTTTTAAATTTACATTGTGGATGACTACATTCTAGAGAAATATTGCAGGCAGTTTATTCATTTGTTGATTTAGCTTTGTCTATAGTCACCAGCAAGTCACTACAGTGCATCAGCATAAATGATATACTTATAAGTTTTCTCCACTTAGAGTTTTCATGAACTTTTCATTTCTGAATGTGAATTAAGAAAACGTTTTTCTATCCCCTTTCATTATAACTCCCTTTGTGCATTACCATTTACAATATATTGGTAGTGCCTCACAATGTAGTAAACACAAGCCATTTAATGGCAGCTGGGAAGGGCATATTTCCCATGTGAGTTCTGGGGTCCCATTGTGGGGAAAACAAGAATAGACCCACAATGTGTGTACAGATAAACCAGATTTGTAAAATGGATGAACACTCAGGTTCTGGAACAAAAGTTAAGTCCCGAGTTGGATGGACAACTAGAACTTTCCCCAAGAGTTTACAGTTGGTGAACACAAAGAAGAAGAAGAAGAAGGAGAATAGCCATATACTATAATAAGGCAGCTTATCAGCCATGCAATGAAATGAACTTTCCTGGCACCAATTTAGACAATAATATTCTTTCATCTCCTTTCATCTCAGTCCCAGCCACACATCACCATTTCCCACTTATTTTTACTGCTTCACAACACAATCAGTAGAGGTGCTTTAATGCCAGTTTGGATAGGCATCCTCAAGACTGTGGCAACTTATCAGCCTTATAACAAGTGTTGTTAACCAAATTGCAGTGATTATACTGTTCTGTTGTTTGTTTTTTTCTCCTCACTGCTAGTTAGCAGCTAGGTGTAAAATGCTTGTGTCTTAAAGGACAAGAGAAGTAGTTGATCAATAATCAATATGAACATACCTGGTTACAGTGCGCACAAAAAGGGCAGCCAGTGAGCACTAAAGTGGAGGTGGTTTTTCTCCCCTAGCCAGAGATAGCAGAAGACAAATTAGTGTACACAATAATTATGAATTTATTGAACTGCTGTGAAAAACAGTAAGATTGTATGTTGGAATATTTTTGGCCTTTTATTTAAATGGAATGCTATATGCCTCAAAACAATTACTATTTTCACGTGTTTTGTGTACACACACCGACACGTGTTTGTGTGTGTGTGTGTATATATATATATATATATATATATATATATATATATATATATATATATATATATATATATATATATATATATATATATATATATATATAAATATATGTACATATATAAATGTGTACATATATTTAACGCTCGAATCATATATGTTTTAACTGGAAAAGTTACTTTTAATTCACAAAATAACTAGCAACAGATGCAAGGTTTAGTAGATAAAACAGTCTGTTATCTGTTGAGCAGCTGTGTTATGTGAGTGGTAGTATTAGTGTGGGAGGATGATATCAGTAGCTGAGTTATGCGAGTGTTAGTATGAGGGGGGGGGGGGGGGGGGGAGGGGGGGAAGGGATATCAGTAGATGTATTGTGTGAGTGCTAGTATAAGTGGGGAAAGGGGATATCAGTAGCTGTATTGTGGGAGTGGTAGTATAAGCGGAGAAGTGGAATATCAGTAACTATCTGGTAGTCTGGTAGTCTTAGCTTCAGCTTCATAGCAAACGGGTCACTCCATCTTTGCTCCGCTCCTGTGCCAACGAAAAACACACAGAAGCTATGACAGTGCACCGTTACCTGTTCCAGCACTAGCTGAAAGTGTTAGGTTTCTGTAAACATTGACAGGTACAAACACATACAGACACTAGAAAAACTTACCTACCAAAGTTAAAATGTCATTCAGTGCACAGTTTGAAATTTATTACACACAAAACGCAGAACACCAAAATAGCAGAAGAAAATAAACCTCAGTAATTGGTTTAACAACCATGCAAGCTCAGGTGTATAATTAAAAAACAAACATGTTTATATTGATTTTGTTTCATGCCACAATGTCATTGTTATTTTCTACATCATGAGTATTGGATTTGTGATTGTGGTTGGGTATTGTCTGCATCTTGGCTTATATTGAGTTCTTGATTGCTGTTGGGTGGTGGGGGGAGGCTGTTGACATTGAAATATGTATTGATATATTATAACATCAGATGTAGCATTTAAAATTCAGTCAAGTGCTAGAGATTATTTATTGAGTCTAAACATCACGCACCACTGGGAAAGATGATTTGAAAATTTTGTGAACAGGGGGTGATTCTAATATCACCAACTTGAGATGGTTAAACTAAACATTACCGTTAAAAATAATTTTCTCTGCATGCAGAAAACATTCTAAGCCACATTAGGGAAAACATACGTCATTGCTGGTCATCACTAACATGTGTCATGCTCTTTGCAATGGATTAATGGATTGCAATAGATCAAGGAAATTAGAGAGCAGATGAGTTGGCAAAAGCTGGGAGTAATCTTCCACAACCTCATCCACCATACAGCTACAAGGAAACCAAAACAGCGCTAAAGCAGTCTTTCAAGCTGGAGTGGAGAAGGCAGAATGGAGATTACAGACCAGAGAGTGACAGCATAAACAAACTCAACAGGAAAGAACAAACAACAATTTTTAGACTTCAGACTGGACACTGTGGTCTTCGAGTACACCTGTACAGGATAGGCATAAAAGAATCTGCTGCCTGTGATTGTGTAGCAGCACATACTACAGTACTGTCCTAACCTCTCCCAGCAAAGACTGTGGATCTGGCCCAAGGGAGCCACATTGAAAGAGAAGCTATGGGAGACCGGTGGCAACCTCAAACGCACAATCCTATTTATGACCCAGACGGGACTCAATGTTTAGCATGACTGATGTCGAACGCAGAAGAAGAATAAGAATGCCATGAATTCCCATAATGACTTCTTGGAAAACCTTTCTCTCACTTTCAAATCCCTGTCTCCAATATTTCTTTGCCCACAGTTCTCTTAATATCATGTGTCCACATTCATACTGGTTGACCCCTGAAACTTTCTTTAGATGGAAAAGGCTTGGAGTAGGGAAGGAGAGGGGTTGGGGGGGGGGGGGGGGGGGGGCTGTTGAAAATAAATTGTCATTACTAAAATAAAAGGTTATATTTGAGAGGATTGACGTCACTGAACCTGATTTTAACCCATAAGGCTCAGTCTATGTCTGCAGTACAGTTAGCCACCTGGTGTATCACACAAAGTACGAAAACCATAGCTCTACTGGCAGCTCTCATGGGTCTCCATGAAATTGGCATTGTGAACAGAATCACATATGCATGAAAAAACTAATTCACAATCTTCAGATTGCGAGACAAATGGCTTGGCCACTTTGCCACCTTGGAGACTCTTGCCTTTTTCTTCCACTAGCCATAACACTAATCCACAACCTTCAAAGTGCAAGATAAACAGCTTAGCCACTTCACCACCTCAGACTTTGCCTTTTCTTCCACTGCTGATCATTCTAAGCAGCTGCAGTCTTCAACATTCTCAGTCCCAAACAACTCATAATGTATAATTGGTGCTTTCCCTGAGTCCCAACCATAGTTGAATGTTCTCTTACTTTTTAGATTTGGTCACAATGTATAAAAGACATCTGACATTCCCTGCATGAATGGTTAACATACCTCCCCACTTGTAGGCATTTGCAGCAGCACTTTCTGGCAGTGAAAGAGTTAATGTGGCTGAATTGTTTCCTTTTCATCAGGACTGAACTGAATAGACCAGAACAGTCCTCTTCAGATATAAGAAACAGCCCCAAAGCCTTTTTAAACATACACATTCTTCTTGGACCTCGGTCAAATTAGCCTAAAATAAGTGGCAGGAAATGTCCAGGGAAGTAAAATCAGGTGGCATAAAAATAGTCCTTTACTACTTTTTAAACTTACATTTTATTACATTTATTTTCTGTGATTTATCTCCATGCTTTATATCTTAACCAAACTGAGGTAACCCCTATCTTGTATAATGTTCATTAGTTGTCTTTTTTCTCCAATGTTTTTCATCTGATTTTTTTCCTATCCAGTTGATTTTTGTGCATCCTGTGATATCCATTTCTAATTACTTGTATGAATTGAATTGTGAATTGAATTATGAATTAAGAATTGACATCATAGAACTCGGTACTAAGCACTCCATTACTATCTTCAGCAGCTAGCGAAGAATTCTAATTTCGATAGTACCAGTAACTGTCAGACTGTACATGTATCTCGCCTTTTCCTTGAGTGTTGAGCGTTGCCCCAAATCCCTGAGTAACTGCGCAGCACCATTTTCCTCAGACCGAAATGATCTATTTGAAACTCTGCACTGTTCACTAGCTCCCAAAGGGGCCTCACAACATCCAGCTTGTCATGAATCACCACCAAGTGGTGCAGAACTGGCCAGTCAATCTGCCTGCTCATTTCCTAATACACCAGCATAACCTGGAAAAAATATCCAAAGGGCGCTAACTTCTCGGAACCTCTGAAGCGATGCTTCACGGTGCATGCCTGTCTCCACCTTTCTTACTGATTATTATTTACAGAAACAACGTCATAGCACAACCCATAGAAGCTGCTCCGTCTCCCGCAGCAAATAACATGAGCTGTAGATGCTAAGTGTTTCACATAGAAACGCTGATTATACACACTTCGTTCTCTTCCCTTCCTTCCTTTCCATATCCATACCTGATTCCTCGTTCACACATTTTTACACATGTTATTTCATCTAACCTCGTGTGTTCTATCAGCAGTATCAGCAGTCATTTTGCCAGGGGCAAATATAGTGATATCTGTACCTCTCCATATCTCACCCAATGGTGGCACTTTGTGTCATGGGTATCGCAGATTTTTGTTAAAAATTCATTTTAGTGATAAAAAAATTTACAGATTTAGGTCATTTCGGGTAAATAAGTGACTTCAGAAACACAAAATAAAATGGGCCAGGCTTTGTAATTCTAGTGATTATTTATTTCTGTAATCTGGTGTTGATGTTAATTGATGTTGTAATACTGAAGTCATATTGATGCCCAATCAGACTGTTCATAATGACTACTTTGAAAAAAATATGATGACCAGACTAGGGCGGGGCTGTTCAGCTAGCGGCCTGCAGAGGCCTGTGAAGTGGTCCACAGGTCATTTAGATATTTTGTCTGTTTTTTCAAGTAGAATACTGTCCAAAAATGTATTTACTTCTGTTTCAAAAAAATTTTTTTTTACATAATATAAACAACCAAGATTTGTTTATCATAGACAAGAGAAACTTCATGTACAGGTATGAGAAATAGATAGCTATTTTAAATGTTATTTAGTAAGTCGGGATATAATTGTTTACACTTGGCTAGTTTCAATCATGCACGCACGCACACACACACACACACACACCCCACATGCACACGCACGCCTGCACGTGCACGCATGCACACACAATCTAAATTACCTCCCCCTTGATTGAGACTCGGGGGGAGGGGGGATGGGGATGAGGTCACTATTTTGTTCTTTCATCACTAACTTATTATCTGTACTTAACAGCAATACAAATATAAAAGAACATCTTTCAACAACTTTCTATCAGTTATGATAAATAATTGAGTAGTATTTCATTCTTCATCTCATACAATACTCTTAGGTGCAAAAAAATTATACCAGATTCATAGACCCCAGTCAGTTCAAAGGTGTACTTACACTATTGATTTCCCTTGTCTTGGACAAATTTCAGACATTATTTATAATTATCTAACATGAATAATTTTCTTGGAAAAGATTTATTTTATGAAGTGATTGTTACAAGTTAGTTACAGTTGAGATTCTGGTTTTCGCTGCATGGAAAATAATGGTGCAAGTTAGACACAGTTAGCAAGCAGGAACTAGATGTGTTTGCACTGTAGTTTATGGTTAACCTATGAGTAATATGTAAGTTATGTGTCACCAGAAAAATTATTCATTGATGCTCTTCTTTGTTCTCTGTAAAAGTAGAGGTGTGAACATATCGAACTGTTTAAGTTTATGCTGCAGTTTTTAATGCAAGAGAATTTTTGTTAAAACTTTGAAAGCATTTAGTCATAAGCTAAAACTGTCTTTTCTGTTGAGGATAAAAATATAATTATTTCACAGCCTAGACATTTTCTTGCTGGCCTCAAGTTCCTGGGCTTGAATCCACACTAGGTTAAATTTATAATGGACCTTCACTTCAAGGTGGACCCAATCTAAAATTGGTACTAGGAGGTTCTGGGAATTAAAGGAAGTGCGCATGATGTTTGGCACAACATACATCATATGCCCATCACACCCAAGAAAGAAGCGGCGTGTGTGCCCTATCGGGGGGTGGGGGGGGGGGGGGTTATTCCACCAAGAGTATCCTTATTTAGTATTTTGTGATGCCTGTCCACAAGTTCTGAATCCCCAGTCTAGAATTTCTTGTAGATGTGACTGCAGAGTCTGTTGTTTCCAGTGGCAGTCTAAATATAATGGTCTCTTTCTTTCATCTGAGAAAGTTGAATGGGTCTTTAGGATTGTGTCCTGGATAGGAAGTGTTTCAATGAATCAGATCTCTGGGTATTGATTTAAGAAACATTATCATAGCACAGTGGGCATTCCCGTAGATGCTCCAGTTCCTGCAGCCACTGTCTTATAGTGTAGATGCTAACTGAGTAGTGCACTGGTTGTACACATGTTGCACTCTCCTTCTCATTGTCCTTTCTTGTTGGATCCGCACTTAACTCCAAGGTCATGCAACCATTTGCATGTGGTTTTGGAAGTATTCTGTTGAAATAAAAAGTGGTTGTGTGTCCTTACCTGGTGTTGCAGAACCAACTCCAGCAGCATTTGACTATTTATGATATCAAGAGGCAGTTTTATGTTCACTAGTTTGCCAAAACTGAATAGTCGGCTCTCAGTACCGCTGGGGAAAACCAGTCCAAGGTGGTCTGCTGCTAAATCGTCTGCAGCTGAAATCGAACCAGGCACCTTGTAATTGTGAAGTGTGTCCCCAACATCTAAGCCACAGATGCCAGCTCTGTTAGAATACCTTTGACATTCTTTATGTTATAGTACATTTTTTACTATATGTTAAAATATTATTTTCAGCAGATAATTATTTTCTGTAATAGTTTGTGTTCACTCAAATGATATATATATATACATACATACATACATAAAATCTTTTCTGCATGTTAAAATATCATATTTATATTTTTAAATCATTTTTTAATTTATATAAATAAGCAGTTGTTCATTTCGTTGCATTTGGTTTAGCTTACAACAAATAACTTGCAACGTATAACTTAAGCTTATAACTTATTACCACATAAATAACAATATTATTGTTTTGTGTGCACTGCTCTGTTGGCTCCAGACTCTGTTAGCATGCTTCTATTTATTAGTGAATACTAATAGCATTTCATTATGTTGCACATTTTCAGTCATTTCTCCTTATATGCTGTTTCCTTATGTTTTAATCAGTATATACATAAGATTTTTTTGGGGGGTGTTTGTTGAATTTTTTAATGAAATGTAGTTATGTTTGCTATAACATGGAAGCCATGTTAGCACAATGGCTAGACACTTGAAAGTCTGAAGGTCTTGACTAATTGGCACCCATTAGATATATAAAGTGGTTCTTGAGAGACTTACTGACTCTTGTCGTTAGAGGGGTTAGACATGATAGCCGTCACCTTCATGTCGAGGACACTTTGGTGATACTGAAAACCAAAATGTACCAGCATTGGTTTGAGGGCACTTTGGTGATACTGAAAACCAAAATGTACCAGCATTGGTTTGAGGGCACTTTGGTGATACTGAAAACCAAAATGTACCAGCATTGGTTTGAGGGCACTTTGGTGATACTGAAAACCAAAATGTACCAGCATTGGTTTGAGGGCACTTTGGTGATACTGAAAACCAAAATGTACCAGCATTGGTTTGAGGGCACTTTAGTGATACTAAAAACAAAATGTACCAGCATTGGTTTGAGGGCACTGTTCTGCACATCAAAAAGATGAGACCTGAACTTGTTAGCTAGTTATAGACTCATTTTATCAATGGCTAGGGGGCTGCATGGTCTTGGGGCATGGTGTCCACCTCGAGTGTTAGAGATCCTGGGTTCAATCCCCGGTAAGAGTTAGGATTTTTTCACCTGGACTTGGATTTCTAGCAGCTCCCCCTAGTCTCTGGGTAGTGAGATCGGACGCCTGTGTGCATTGTTGCGCACGTAAAAAAATATCTTGGCAGTTGGAAATCGAAAAGAGTAGCCTAATGGCACTGCCCGGGCAAAAGTTAGAGTTGAATTTCTCTCAAAGTATTTCAGGATTTTTGCAGGTGCTACAGAGCCTGTGCACTGTGCTGAGCTTCTTCAGACTCATACTTGAGTTAGAAGAAGAACGGAGCACTTATGGGTTACTACCCGTGTGTCACGATGTTGATCCATTGTTCAAACCTCAAACCTTCAACAATGGCTTTACTTTATATGCTTTAACATTTCACCTTACTCCAAAAGCTCATTTACTTTATATGATTATTTAATGTAATTTAAATCTTATTAGCATATAATTTACATATTTACATAATATTAGCATTAACTCTTTTGCTTGAACTTCTGTGCTAGCTCTGGACTCTGTTAGTATGCTTTTTTAACATAGTTAATGAATTTTTGTGTAAACAATTTTTTTATATTTTATTTATAAATGTTTGTTCTTTGAGAATATTTATATTCCTGATATGAGATATTGAAAGAAATATGAGTCTTTAGTTTTGTTAATTATATAAGCATTTAAGTGCAGTATTTTCCTGTTTTTAACTTATGAATTCATTTAATAATGTGTTTTCTCCTTTCTTCTTTGCTGACAGTGACATGAAAAATTCTTTGAGTGATGCATCTTACAATGAAACCTTTAGTGCATCTTTGAGAGTAAGTATCTCTAAAACTAGTTTATTTTTTATAATTGTAATATTTTTATTTTGTAATCAGTATTTCTATGATTAAAGTAAAATTAGGCTGTACAATTTTGTTAGAGAAGGATCTAGTCTACAGTTTTATTGTTTAGTTCTTCTCCATCACTTCCTCCTTTACACCTTTGGGTGTCGCTGCTTTGACTATAGATATATCATGCTGTTGTAAAGTTATCTGGTTATCTTTCCATCTTGGTCTAACTTATGTTTTACGTCCCTCTCCTCTTTAGTGTTTGTTTTGTATGATACGGCGCCACAAGGCATTCTTTCTAATGGGCAAGCAATTTTATTTGTCCTGTTTGTATGTAATTTAATACTGGATCTGGTCTGACTTTTTATTTTGTGACTTTATTCCCCATGTTATCTCCTCTAGTCACTCCCACAGCTTTTCTCTGACATAACATTTTTTTTGTTACTAATTTTATTTTCTAGTTCCTTGTGAGTGACTATGTCAGTTGTTGAAAATAATAGCAGCCACTGATTTTATACAACTGGTTACATGACTTGACTATTTATCACCAGGCTGTGCTTGGAGAAGGAATGGCAATGATGGGTGCTGATATTTTACCAGACCAGGAGAGTGCTCAAGATTTGTCCATGAAGACAACAGGGCATGATGAATTTGGCAATGGGTAAGATAACTCAAACAGTTAGTTCCACATTGCATATGATGAGAAAACTTAAAGTAAACTTTACTTTAGACACAAATGCTGAATCTGGTGAGAAACAGCTGTCTAAACAGTTAAGAATGCTAGGCTTTCATGCGGAGATCTGGATTTGAATCCTCAGTAAGACAGTGGAATCTGGTGAGAAACAGCTGTCTAAACAGTTAAGAATGCTAGGCTTTCATGCGGAGATCTGGATTTGAATCCTCAGTAAGACAGTGGAATCTGGTGAGAAACAGCTGTCTAAACAGTTAAGAATGCTAGGCTTTCATGTGGAGACCTAGATTTGAATCCTCAGTAAGACAGTGGATTTGCACAGGCTGTGATGAGAGCACTAGCTGTGTGGCTCTGAATACTGGGGCTCGAAGATCTCCCTGCCTACACCACAAAAATGATTAATACACACAGCAGTGGTGGTTCTGGTGCATCTGGCTTATGGAGCTAGACACATAATATTACTGATCTTTTTGCTTCTGATGGGTGATATGGTCATCAGCCTGTCACCTTTGTTTTGCATGTCATTTCCTATGACCTGTTTTAAACTGGGTCAACCTGGGAACCAAGGTATATTATTTAAAAATCCAACTCAATGAGGATTTATCCCAAGACCTTCAGGGAGGCAGGCAAGTGTCTAACCAATGTTATAATATAACTCACAGGTGTGGAAGTTGAAAGAAATTACTTAGTGGGGAAAAGGTATATACAATGTTGTGTTTAGACACATGTTTGTATGATTATTTGTAAGTATCTGATGATTAAATGACTCCCTATAAATAAAATAAGAAACAGTGAGAGTTTAGGACTGCGTCCTATTCACACAGGACCGCAGGTTACACTGGGCTGGTATGGTCATTAGGGGTGCCCTGATTTTAGCTTCTTTAGAGCTTTAACGGGGTGTCTGTGATCTCCCTTGATGATCTGCTGGTGTGGACATACCTTTTGATCAATTGTTTATGACTGCTTACCTGTTGGCTGTGGGTTCAAGGGAATTCACTTTGAATTTGTTTCCAATGACCACAAGACTCCAAGAGTGAGCTAGCTGAACAAAATTAGGAATATAACATTTGTATGGGAGGTAAAAACAATTAGTGTGATACCTACCACATCATTTGTCAAGCATTGTTTGCTCAAACACGTGTGGCTTAACACCATATACCCTACTTATGTATTGCAAGGGCCCACTGTTGAAGCAAAGAATAGTAATATATGACCTTTCATGTGTGTCCTAGGAGGCAACTAAAGGAACAGTTCTACAAAGACTTGACATGAGGTGGTTGACAGTCTATTCTCCATTGTTAGATTATTTTTTTTTAAAGCAGATGAAGAAAAAGAATAGTGTTCCCCATGTGTCATGAGGATATGTAAACAAGTGACTGCTTTGACTTTTTACCCCAATAAATATTTCACTTGTTATAATAAAATGCTTCTTCTTCTATGATTTCCCTTGAAAGAGCTGTTGGAACATTGTGTACTGGTTTACAGTTTGGTTGCAATAGCTACACATTTGACTCAAAACATCCAATCTTAGGAAACCCTTAATTATCACCTTTTAGGACATGCTTGTTAATGCGTTGTTTGTTGTCCCTTTATAGACCCAGAACACACATAGAGATGTTATAATAAATTAGTTTCTATGGTACTTTTTTTTTTTGCAGGGAATTTGATGAAGCCGAACTTATGATGAGAATCAAACAAGAAGTTCAAGAAGTGTACCCTGATTTGGTCTTCAGCAATCCTCGCCCACTATCTCCTGGCAATCCTTGTTCGCCTCGGCAGGAAGATCATGATCCGAGAGGAATTGAGGTCAAAGGTGGACAGATGGTGATGATACCAGAAGTGATGGACCATTTTGACAGCAGGCAGAATCAGGTTGAAGAAGATAAGAAGGATGAAGAAGTTGAAGATAGTAATGCTGACATGTGTCCTGAATATGATGAAGACTGTAGCAGAGAACAAGAGGAGAAGCAACATTTTGAAGATGGGGATGACGATGATGAATGTGATATGTCTAGGCCAAGGAGTGAAGTTGAAGCAGAGCATGAGCTCAGAACAGTACAAGAAAAGTTGCAACATGACCAAGAAGACGTCAAGAAAGATTACTATGGTTTAGAAAATGGGTTCAGATCCCTAGGAGAGAGAAAGTTTAATGCCCCTCAACATTATATGTTGATGCCCCCAAGTTTCTCACCTCTCAGTATAACTGATAATGAACAACGACAGTTCACAAATAATCAAAATTATCTGGCACGATCCCTTTCTCGTGATTATGGGGAAGACAGAGCCTCTGGCCAGCATGCACATTTAGATGCCTCTTTTTTCACAATAGAAAATCAGAACAGTAAAAACATGAATGTTCAAGAAAATGATAACAAGGATGGCATTGGTCACAGGCCAGATAATTCAGTGACAAGACCATTTGTAGTTCAGTTACCAGACTCAGGACCAGTCTTTGCTTCGTCTCATCGACAGAATGTCCCTTGTCAAACATCATCAATTGACATTGCTGTTTCTGCACCATCATAAATAATAACATAATTCATAACAACATTGACTGTTTATACTGCATATAATAATGTAATTTGACACAAATGTTTATGATTCTGTTTTACTGTACATTTTACATCTTTGTATTTAAAGCAATAAATATGTAAATATATTATTTTTACTGTTTAAAATTAGCTGATTCTAGGGAATATGTGCATATGTCTGTTAATTAATCATATATGAAAAATACTTATTCTGTAGATAACTACAAATTAACATGTTCATGTAAAAAAATGTTTTTATTACACTCCTATAGATAATATTTGTTTAACAGTTATTTTAATTTGAAACAGAAATGTTTATTTAGGTCCCAAGGATTCTGTTTGGGATAGAAACCAATTGTTGCTACCATCCATAACTCCACCGCTGTATTTGTTCATGTACATTTTGACAAAAATATGCATTTGTTGTCACATTATACATGTGTGTTTTGTAAATAAATCTCCCTGTGTGGGTTCTGGGACCCCTATTGTGGGGAAAGCAAGAATAGACTCACTGCCTCCACAACCAGCATGTCGTAAATGGGTGCTTCCTCCAAAGTCGGAGTGCATCTGCCTGAGAGGCAAGGAACCAGCAATGTGCATACAAGTACGTCAGATCTGTTAAAGGGATCTGCATGCAACATTCAGGTTTTAAAACAAGACTAATGTCCAAAGGTGGACGAACAACCATAACTTTCCAACGGAGTTTACAGCCAGTAAATGCGAAGAAAAAAGCAGTAAATATATCAGCCACATTTTTATGTTATTAATATAATACCTAAAATATTTTATTTCACGCATTACCCCCAAATTACACCACACTAAAAAGTGATAAATACAGACAGTAGAGACTCTTTAAACCCCAAGCACAAGTTACTACAAGACTTTCCTTTCCAACCTCTATATATATTAGAGTATATATTGGAGTCTTCATTAGAGTGTAAATCTTTAAGTTTGTATGAGTTAAAACAATACACTTAGGGAATAGAGCTAATTAAAATAACAAATGTAATATAATTGTTTATTGTAATAGAAGACAGGGTCAAAATACATGAAGACACTGGTATGAATTATAATCAAGGAGCATGTTGTGAGTTAGCACTGAAAGAGTTAAGTATAATCAGTAATGTTTTATAATTGTTATTTGTCAGATGACAAGTTATGAGTTGTGTGTCCTTTACATGGGTATTCAACATTTCATTCATAATTCAGATGGCTAGTTTAGGATAGCCATGTGACTAAGGTGACCCATTGAAACCAAATCCCAGAATTGCTTCAGTGCAATGAATCATAAAAGCTATAGATTGAATTTGCTCAGTTTGTAAAAGAAAAGACAACAGACACTGGTATTTGTGAAATCTAGAATTCTGCTTTAGAATTTATTTGTCTAATATTACATCATTAGGACTTTTCACTGTTTTCTTTTAAACATCTTATCTTTCTCCCCTGTTTTCCTTCTTCTTATTCATCTTCTGTTTCTTTAACATGTAAAGGCTGATAAGAGGAGAGTCATAGATGGCTCAGGTTGGGGACATGATTTGACAGGTTCATGGCACTCCAGACACCTCCACAGTTTCACTGAGTATATGTTTAAGTTGTTTATCTGCAGGACGTCTACCTGTTTGTACAATAGATTTCATAAATTTTAATTTTTTAAATATAATGATGAAACACACTAGTGGATACAATTTGTAAATGTTATTATGTAGAATTTTTGTTGTTGTAAATATTACTTTTGGCCTGACTTTTATAGAAATGTATGATTGTTAAAATTATGTGGAATGTTAATAGATACGAATTGAATTATAGTTATTGAAACTATATTTGTCAAAAAACAGTGATTATTAAATGCAACTTCAATTGGTAAAACTTTCTGTTTTATGCACCTCATTACAGTAACTACTAGTAATTCTGCACAATTTATTTCAAACTTTTTTGCAAAATAAATGTAATCAAACTTATGCCATTGGAGCGTGTAAATATTTCTGTTTAAATGGGTACTAACAAAAACTGGTTGTTTAATATACTTTATATCTGCAGCAAGATAAAAGTCACATAAAATATGAGACTTTTATATTTAAAATTGCTTTTAATTGTCACGTGTTATTTTTATTGACTTTTTAAATAATTTTACACAATTTCGCTTCAGGTTTGTAAATGACAATCAAAGCTGCTTTCTTCTTTCTTCCTATTTTTTTCCTAGTCTTTCTTTTATCTCTAAATCATCTCAGCTATGTAATATGTTAACTGTATTTTCCCTGTACCTATTTCACTGTACATCTTCAATGCTTTATCTGCCTGTATATAAAGTGCAGAGATGACATAAACTAGTCATTAGGGATGGCATTACAATGACATTATAAAAGTCCATTTGAAACTGAAAGTATTTGGTGCTGCCAAACTAGTCTATGTGCCCCTCCCAAAAAAATTGCTATTATAAGTTCTGTTTTTTTCACTCACTTGTGTACTTAAGCCTTGTTCCAGAACTTAGGTTTTATGCGCACATCTATTTCACAGGTTTGGTTTATTTGTATGCAGACTGCTGGTTTCTTGTCTCTCATGCAGATGCACTCTGACTTCGAAGGAAGCCTTCAACTTAGAAGGAAATACTCTAATTAGTCATGTTTTGTGTTATGCAGATCTGTTAGTCATTAAAAAAAAAATTGACTTAGTCTATGACTGAGAAGCAAAGAAGACTATTGGCAGAAGTAATTTCTTCTACTTCCTTTTTGTGTTCACCAGCTGTAAACTGAGATGTAAAATATTTATTTGTCAACCTCTGGACTGAGATGGTTAAACTAGGGGTACCTTATAAATACATCATGAACTACCTTAGTGTACCCTCTTTACACTAGGTGTACCTTATAGCTACATCATGAATTAACTACCCTGTTGTATCCTCTTTACACTAGGTGTACCTTATAGCTACATCATGAACTACCTTCGTGTATCCTCTTTACACTAGGTGTACCTTATAGCTACATCATGAACTACCTTGTTGTATCCTCTTTACACTAAGTGTAGGCTACATCATGAACTACCTTGTGTACCTTTTAACTAGGTGTACCTTATCACATCATGAACTACCTTGTGTTGTATCCTCTTTACACTACCTTATAGCTACATCATAAACTACCTTGTTGTATCCTCTTTACACTAGGTGTACCTTATAGCTACATCATGAACTACCTTGTTGTATCCTCTTTACACTAAGGGTACCTTATAGCTACATCATGAACTACCTTGTTGTATCCTCTTTACACTAGTGTACCTTATAGCTACATCATGAACTACCTTGTTGTATCCTCTTTACACTAGGTGTACCTTATAGCTACATCATAAACTATCTTGTTGTATCCTCTTTACACTAAGGGTACCTTATAGCTACACCATAAACTACCTTGTTGTATCCTTTTTACACTAGGTGTACCTTATAGCTACATCATGAACTACCTTGTTGTATCCTCTTTACACTAAGGGTACCTAATAGCTACATCATGAACTACCTTGTTGTACCCTCTTTACACTAGGGGTACCTAATAGCTACATCATGAACTACCTTGGTGTACCCTCTTTACACTAGAGGTACCTTATAGCTACTTTATGAACTACCTTGGTGTACCTCTTTACACTAGGGGTACCTTTACATCATGGATTGGTATATTAACTAGGCAATTCACATCAGGAACTACTTTGGTGTACCCTCTTTACACTAGGGGTACCTAATAGCTACATCATGAATACCTTTGTAGTTTACACAAGATTAAGAATACTACTTTATGAACTACCTTGGTGTACCCTCTTGTCCTTTATTCGGGATTTATATTAAAGGCAATTCATAAGCCCTGTTTTCACATAGTAAATATGAATTTTAAGTTTCGTATTAAGAATACCATTTTATAGATACCATGAATGACACGCAGAGTTATAAATAAATCAAGAAATGATGGTTTTTTTTTTTTTTTAATTTAGCGTTGGCACATATTTTTCATTCCTTCTATGTGCACATTCTGTTAAAGTTACATTTTTTTAAAATGTAGTGAGAGATTTAAAAGTGTGGCTGGGATTTCATTGCAAAGTTGAATGGACATTTTTTAAACAAAGAGAGAACCTCATATATAATGTCACAACGTCTAGTATGAGAATAGAGCCGGAGTCAGTAACAGGAGTTATTTGGTGCCTGACTACAGCCTATCCAGTAACTGTAACAGACTCACAGAGCATGATTTGGAAAACAGAAACAAATGTCCAACAAATAGAACAGCTTGCATTGTTTGATATGACTCAGATCATAAACAGAAACATAACATAGAACATTCCGCCCATGTCATTCTGAAGAGTGGGGCAATGAGCAGGCTGATAGGTTGGCTGCTGCTGTTCCTCTAGATGGTGAGCTATTTTATAATAAAACAGGCTGGGAAAAGGACAGGCATACTTTTATTCAGGTTGCACCTGGCACTGTCAATATGGGAACACTTCATTGACTACTCAGGAAGGGGACAGAGTACGTGAGAGAATGCCCTGAGTGTAGTGACATTAGCTTTTTATTCATTTTCTATGTGTAGGGTGGCCATAATATCTTGAGCTAAAAACGAGACATCCCAAGCAAGTCACTTTAACAGGACTGTATGTGTCTGTGTTGTGTGTGTGTGTCTTAGTTTTAGTTGAGGTTTTAACTTAATTGCAATTAGGTCACCCCATACTTGCTCCACTCCTGTGCCAGTGAAAATAAAATAAAATTTTCCCCACTGTCCACTTTAAAAAAAGAAAACAAAACTGCTGAACAAACAATTAGACCCGGCACAATTCAGAAATATGGGCTTGCAGTGAATATATATGGCAGTTGCTAGAGGTGCCAAAGCCAACAGTCACCACCAGAAATGCAGTTTATCGTTGATGGAAGTGGTTGAGCATGATAAGTTGGCTATACAAACATAGAATTATTACATATATATAAAATATTTCACCAGCCCACATGTAAACTGACTGAGTGTGTGTGTTTGTGTGTATCCGTGCCTGTGTGCATATGTGCGTACATAGTGCGCTAGTAAATTTTTGTGGTGAGAAAGAGAAAACAACAGTGGTGTGGAGAGTGAGGGAGAATGCATTTTTTAAAATCTGTTACAGCCTGTGATGGCTTTTTTTCCTAAAAAGTTCATGATATAATTCACTGCAAGGTCAAGCATTCTCAACTTGTCATATTTTTGTTGCCATGCAAAACTTCTGTGCCATTTTGTTGAAGATAAATGTACTCAGCACTACAGTAATATGTTTATAATTTATGTCTTCACTGTTCATTTTTAAATTGTTTCATAGATTAATAATTTTGTATATTACTCAAGGGGCACAATTTATGATCTCAATTTATGTGGGTTTTTTTTTTTGGGGTACTAATTTATGTTTATTTTATAAAATTGATTAACACATTCAAAAGAATTTATATAAAATGTCTGTAATAGTTGTCTGAGTAGTGAACATTAATGAACATTTCAAGTCAGTTTATAAATCAGTTAGATTCTCCTTCCTCCTTTATTTTCTTATATGCCATGCTATTTAGCGTTTACTTAATCTTTACCATTTTCACCTGCCAAAGGATTTTTTTAAAGTATGCTTTATAAAAATAAAACCTCCCATTTTTCACCGTCACCGTTGAGAAGAATAGATGTCCAGTTTACTCACCTATGTTTAGGGAACAGTATATTATCACTTTTTAATTTTATTTTGCAAAAATCATCATGACCTCCAAGCTCAACCAATCCTAAACACAAACTTTCATAAAACTGGTAAATTAAGTAACTAGAAAGTCTTTCTCCAGGAATCCACAAAGTAAAAGAAATATATTTATATTAAAATACAATAGGAATAAGAGTTATCGATCAGTAATATTGGAAAGGTATGGGAAGCCACAGGGTGTTGACAGTCATGCTTATCAACAGTCTTCTTTCCTACATAATATCAGTCATTCCTGAAATATATGTTTCCATATGGTCATAATAATCCAGTAAAATCTTTCTAGATCTTGATTTGTTTTTTTTTTTTTTCCCTTAGAACCATTTTTGTTGTTATAACATTTTCCAGTTTACCCCTTCTCATGAACTGTCACAAGAATATGGACTGTCTACCTTTCTTTTTTCAAGAAATCTTCAGAGTGTTATGCATTTGTCTAAGGTGTTCTCAGAATTCTGATGTAAAATCATGTCTAAGCAGCTCACATCTCTCACCAATCCATACTCACTTCCATAAACAGCCATAGTATTGCAGTGGATACCACATTTAACTTGCGATCCAGGGGTAATGTATTTAATCCCTATCAAGCCAATATACTATTTAGGATGCATCAAAGTGTATTTCAGGATCATATAAGGCCTCTAGCCTACAAAAAAAATGTAACATACAGACATGCACAGAAAAGGTAGTTGGCTACTAAAGGCCTACAGTAAACTTTAGTCATAATTCTTGTCTCAACTTCAGCATAAACCAGGTCATCCATGTACTTACTACTGCTTTGTTTTGCCTTTGGCATTTTGTCCATGACTTTGCCAGTTTTCCCTCATTTTCAAATGTATTTTTCCTCCTCAAATGCCACCAAATCCTGACTAAAGCTAAAGTTAATCATCCCCAGCATTTTTGGGCTCTTGTAGTTTTTCTAGGCAAATTTTACGTTCAGTAGTTTGCAACTGCTTTATGAACGTTAGATTTCGGTACTACTGTTGAAACCAATGCAAGACTAACCATCAGCAGCTGGGATTGAACCTGGCACACTGGCATTACAAAGTGTGTTTGCAACACCTAAGCCACAGATGCTGACCTGACTATTGTTTCTATTTTCTGTGACCATCTTACAGTGTTTATGTATTTCTTGGAGTGTTTCATTCTTGTCCTTATTTTATTACTTGAATTTTCCCCTCAAAAACCACATATTCACTGCCGATTTGTATGGTTTCCATCTTGCAGAACTCTAATTTAGCCATGACACTTCTTGTAATTGCTATGACTTTTCCATGATGGCTGTGTATATGTTTTATGAATTTTCTTATTTACTTGCATGTTAGATTGCATTACTGAGGAAACAGCTACTACTTTAGCAGTTACCAGTCAGTGTACAATCTTTGATTTATGGAAAACAACAAAATTCTCTTATCTTACTGACATGGTGACCATATTGCTGGAACAGTTTCAATTTTTTTTTTTTAGGTAGGTAAGCATAGACTGTTCCTTTGATACTTTTTTTTTCTTCTTCTTCTTCAGCGTTCCGAGCCCTTGAGGTTCATTTCTGCAGATATCACCTGTCTGCATTCATCTCTCTGGCTGGCCCATTCTTTCCAGTTGGTGACACCAAGTGTTTGCAGGTCTGTCTGGATATTATCTCTTCATAGTCTTCTTGGTCTGCCTCGTGGTCTACAACCATTCATTTTCCTGGTGTATACAGTTTTTACTTCTCTGCCATCTGACATTCTTTCAATATGTCCCAACCATTTAAGTCTATTAGCTCTCATGATGCCAGTGATCAGTGATGAATTTTGTTGTTGGTTCTCACTCTCCATTCACTGCTGTTTGCATCTTTGATGGGTCCAAAGATTTGTCGTAAGACTCTGTTTTTGAAAACCTGTAATAAGGCTTCTTTTAGTTGAGCTCCAAGTTTCAGAGCCATATAACGTTTTACATATTTTGATCTTGGTGTTGCGAGACAGGACACTTTGACATTAGCAGATGTTGAAGGGCCCAGTATACTTTATTTCCAGATTGTATTTCTTCTCTCAGCATGTTGGAGCAGTTGAAGTTTGCACCCAAGTACTTATATGTTTCCGTTTGTTTGATATTATTGACTTGTATGTGACCGGAGTTTATATCCTGTCCCTGTCTAGTTATTATCATGTATTCTGTCTTATCTTAATTGATAACTAGTCCCATTTTCTGACTTTTTTCTTTTAAGACAGTCAGTGTTTTAACAGTCTCTAGTTCATTTTCTCCAACGATATCAATGTCATCAGCGTATCCAAGAATTGTTTAGTTTATCATATAGTACACTCTTGTTTCAATTTCCTTTTTTTTTTTTAAATCCATTGTCCCAATTGTTTTGTTTTTTTTAAAGATCAAAGGGACGGTCTGGGCCTACTAAAAAAATTATTTTGTCCTGGCAAAAACAGGATTTATGGTTACCATAGTTACTGAGGAATCGTAACCTCTCGCCCACACTCTTTATGGATATGGTTATTTACATATCGTTGTCAGGACAACACAAACCAGCCCCTCAGGATTTATTGATTGTTGTGTGGCTTTACTGAACAATTTTATCTTCCCTAGTTTGCCATTGCTTTCTGAACAGTAAGATGCTCTACCACGATCAAGAAATCAAGGTCATTTTTCTGCAATGACATTATTTGCAGCTAGATGTGAACCAAAATATATGAGGATTGAGAAACTATGTTCACAGCCCCAAAGCAACACATATCAATAGTTAAACTGTGTCTATTTCTGAGGAAATTGGATTATATATATATAAAACATTATCTTTCTGATGTAGTAACTGATTTGATGGGTGGCTGAAAAATCTGTAACATTCATCAAAATCTTAATCTTGTGAGGAAGCATGCGTGCTGTAATAAGATGAGCTAATATTTGTCGCACCTTGTAGATTATAAATTTATTACATTAGGTTTTGAATCTTGACAAATAAAGACAAACAAGATAGAAACTTTGTGTTTGACTTGTAGTTATTTTTTTAACTCTATTTGCGCTATGTTCTTCTTTTACACAAGAGTTCACAGTTACCAAAGTGTATGTACAGGTGAGACTAAAGTATATGATGGGTGTCATTCAAACTGCCGTGTTGGACTAGCCACAGAATCAGTTATTTTCCGGGCTCCATTTTTGTTTTTGTTTACTTAGAAGAACCCTCAGCTCCCATTTATGTAGTAAAGAGGTCCCTTTTCCACATCTTTAGGTGTATTGAGAATATAGGGCAAGACCTATATTTTTACAGACCAGTGGAGGGTGATGTGGTCAGCATCACGCCGGCCAATTTATGTGGTAGCAGTGCATTTCAATAAATCTGTCTAAAGGTGACCCAGAACCAACCTCTGAGGCAAACATAAAACCAGATTCGAATGGTTTCACAAAGCTACACATCTTTGAGGACAAGTTTGTGTAAATCCCCAACAGTCAGTAACGTTCTGAAAAAAAGTCATTTATAAGATAAAAATATTGCAGCATAGTCTGCTCCTTTGCCATAACAAACTGGCAACAAATCAGAACTGGGACACAGAATAGTGATATGTGCTCACACAGATATGGAAGGCACATCTCAGAGGAGTGCTTCTCACGGCCACCTAGAAAAAGTGTCATGATCACCTGAATAGAAAGAGGCTTATATAACTCTAAGCCAATTCTTCCACTGCCTGTTCTCACAAGGATAAAATGCTTAGAATTAATGTGAGAAATAAATTATTAGAGGCCATAATTGACCAGCCAGGGAAGTAAATAAGTAAGTGAAGGACCCTTATCCACGCATTTAGGCGTATAGGGCATATAGGGCGAAACATATATTTTATAGACCAATCGGCACAAGATGGGTGATTTGGTCAGCATCACGCCAGCCACCTTTACTTCCCCGGACTGCACCCGGTACCCACTCAAGGCTGGGTCGACCTGGGAGCTAAGGTCACTCCGCCAGGGAGTGAACACACGACCTTCCGATCCAGCCAGGGAAGTGACCCAAGAATATTATTGCCAAACTTCTGTCCAGTTGGAAAATGGACCTAGCTGAGCTGAACAGTGCAATTGACAAGAAATACTGAGCTCTCGTGTTGGGAATACAGAAGTCAATATAACTGTTTTCATTTTTTGTGGCAGCAAACAATTTAAATACTAGACTGATGAGATGGTCATTTCTGTTGCAACCATATTCTTTTACAATAGAACACAGTGGTACTTTGCCTAATGAACTCAATTTCATCTTTGACTATATTCACAAACTAAAATGTTGGAGCCGAAAAAATATTCCTATTGAAATCAATGCAAATCCAATTAATCCGTTCTCCCGCCTTTGCAACGTATTTTTTTTTAATGGATTTATTTGTGACAAAAAGTGTACAACATAAAATTATACAGTATAACTTTACAGATCGTAGATTTAGCTAAGTCGCACTGCTTGACGAGATCAGACATAAACACGGACATCATTCTCTTGTTTAGTTAACATTTCCATCCTTGCTTCTATTGTAAAACAGTTAGGCTTCTTGACACCACTGTCATACACACTTTTCACTTTCTTGGGAGCCATAATGAAGGTTAATACAACAACAACAACAACAAAACGTATCAAGCCAAACAGTGTTCACGGCCTGTAGAACTAAGTGCATCTGTTGCTGTTGGTTAGTCGAAAACATGGCGCCAAAGTGATCTTCGTGCGTTTGTGGGCTGAGGCATTGTGAGTGGCTGTTAAAGTCTCCACATAGAATCATCTTTGCTTTTACTGGGATTGTGTCTAGTGCTTGGGGACGATCACTTGGGCAGTAATAATTGCTCAGGTCGAAGTCTGCATTTCCAGTTTGCAGTTTTATAGTTTTAGAAGCTGATATTCTGCTCCATCCATATATACTTCAGTCTGGCACGCAGTGATATTGTTCCTCACAAGAGTCAGTATTCCACCCTTTGTCCTGCCTTTCCGGTCTGATCGGAAGCACTGATAACCTCTGATTTTGAAGACTGTGTCTTCGGTGAGGTGGGTTTCTTGTAGACATATATGAATCTGTTCCTCATTTAGAATATTTTCTAACTCTAGCTTTTTATTTGTAATCCCCTCTGCATTCCAGTGCATTATTTTGACTCCATTCTTAGTTCGGCCAGATGCTCTATTCTCATGTCCCCTGGCTCCACAGGACATTTGAGAAGGACCTCCAGTAATTTGGCTTGGGCCTCTTCGAGGCAGAGGGCCCGGCACTGCTCCTGCCTGAGAGTCCATCACAGGGCGAGCACCATATCGTTTTGCTGATTTAGACATATTTCCATGGCGTGTGTGCGTGGCATCCTGATTTCTGTGGTGCGCCTCCTGGCTGGTTGCCTCAGACTTCAGCACCTTGTTTTGCAAGGGTAGACTGTGATCATACTCGAGGAGAGTAGGCTTATCCCTTCGTCTTTCGCCTTTACCTCGTTTGTTGTCCCATCCAGTTTCCCGCTGGGGGTTATAACCCCAACCTTCAACTGGATTGCTGGGAAGAACAGGGTCCACCACTTGAAGGTGATGTAGGCTTGAGCAAGAGAGGCTAATAGACATTAAGAGTCTTGTATTGCGCATCATTGCTCCATTTGGACCCCTATCAAACCTGTTTAACAAATCTTAACAAAACCAAGTGAATCATAATTTTAATCAAAATGTATTAGTGTTGCTTTTTCCCATAGTTCATCTAATCTCATAAAGCTTCTTATGTAATACAGTATTTGTTCAGTGGTAAAATATAACAAGTAACAAAAAAATGAAATAAATAAATAAATGTGCACACAAGGGAAAAATGTTCTAATGAAATAAATATCTTGTACATATTCTTATCATCAAAAAGTGTGCTTAATATAAACTTGCAACCATCACTATCCCTATCAGTGTCAAGTATTTTATTTAAACTCTAAGAATGGTTGCACAACCTCCTGATAATCCAGTTTCATAGATGTGTGTCTTGTGCCGCTCTTTCAAATTAAATCTGACCTGACAAATCTGTGTGTGTTTGTTTTGAAAATGTTTTTCATTGTCTGCTATTTTTTGTTGTTCCTGTGTTTTGTCCTCCAGCACTCTCTTTGATGGTTCTTCATGTCTTCAACTGATGTGATTATCTATACAGATGGCTCTCTGTTGAGGGGCAGATAAAGTGCATGGGGTTTCATAGCAAAATCGAATGGAGGTCACCTAGTGCAGCAAAGCCTTACATATGATATCACAATGTCTAGTTTGAGAATGGAGGTGGAGAAGTCTCTGCTGCTTTCCGCTGGCATGAGAATCAGCTGTATACACATGCCATGAGCTTTCAGCTGGCATGAGAATCAGCTGTATACACATGCCATGAGCTTTCTGCTGGCATGAGAATCAGCTGTATACACATGCCATGATTGTAACTGAATCACAGAGCATGTTGAGAAAGGTGAAAACAGGCATACTTCGTGCAGAGTGGCAAGCATCACTTCATTTTGGATATTTTCTCCAGGTTATGCCAGTGTGTTTGGAGATGAACAGGCAGATACACTGGCTGGCTCTGCACCACTTGGTGGTGAACTGATGTATGACATGTTAGATATTTTGAGGGCCCTTTGGGAAGGTGTGAACAGTGCAGGGGCGCAGATAGATCAATATGATCTGAGGAGAATGGTGCTGCGAGGAGTTACCAGGGGATCTGGCCGACGTTCAACACTCAGGGGAAGGATGAGACGGATGTACAATCAGATGGTTACTCGTACCATCCGAATTGGCACTCTTCGCTTGCTGCTGAAGATGGGGACTGAGCACTTATGGAAGTATCCCGAGTTCTGTGAAGTCGTTTCTTATTTCAACATTGAACATACATTCTTCATGTCTTTGTGTCCTTCACTCATTGATTACTTTGAAAAGTTATCTTTGTAACATTTATACAGAATCTTGTGTCACTTTTTCATGCCAGCAGCTTCTTATTACTAACTGATATAATATTTTAACTGTCTTTATACATTTTAATTAAAACATTAACGGAGAGAGCAGACTGCAGAACAGAAGAAGAAGAAAAATAAGGTATAGATTGTGTCGTGATGTTGACCACATCATCCACCGAGTTCCGACTGGTCTGTAAAATATAGGGCTAGCCCTATATGCCTAATACATCTAAAGTCATGGACAAGGAGTCCTTTATAGGTTGAGTCTACCCATACTGCAATCTCATACTTCCTCTGAGAAAATGATTTAAAACTCCCTCATGTCTATTTAATGTTTCATTTCCATTACACTGTCTATTGTGTATACATTTTCACTAGACCTAAAAATGGCATTAGGAATCTACAAATATACCAACTGGTCATCAAACATTCCTGGCAACAGAAAATTTGAACCTGTTTCTCACAAAATAGTAGCTACAGTTATATCCACACACAAAAAAATAAAGCAATACCAAAAATTTCTTTTAAAAAGAAGTTACAAAGCAATTCACAGTAAATGGTACCCACATTTATCATAATAACATTAAAGAAGTAATATTTAAACACCGTTGTTTGTGTGCACTGCTTTCAGTTTGAAACTGCTTGGCTAGTTTGGAAACTGAAGAAGAATGCAGTCAATTAAATTATATATTTTTAACCCCCAGAAATGCCAATTTCAGCAGGATTTGTTTTTAGTACTTTGTATTCCCAGTGTGAGGTTCCGGAACTCATTCTGGGGAGATAAAAATAGATCTACTGCCTCCCAGCAAGCATGTTGTAAAAGATGACTAATTAGAGGTGCTTCATTTGAAGTCTTTTTGCTCAGAAGGTGAAGAATCAACAGTCTGCAAAGAAAACAATGAGATCTATAAAAGGAATGTGCACGCAAAATTCCAGTTCTGGAACATCACTAAAGTCCAGAACTGGATGAACAACCAAAGATTTCCACCGGAGTCTAGAGCTGGTGAACACTAAGAAGAAGAGAAACATTGTAATTTAGAAGTGAGAACTGAAATCACTGATCATAACACCAAGAAAACATTCATGAAACAAGAGACACACTTTCTTGGCTTCAACTATCTGATGGAAATGGATTCATTTAGAAGTCAGTAAATGTATGTTAACCAAATAGAGACTGGAGGCAGAGGCAGCTACTGCAGCTCTTGGGTAGTTATTGGAAATTTCCTACATGGAACCACCAGGGTATTTTATTGCCAGGTTATGTTTCAAATATGAACCATTACTTCTGGCCATGGTAGGACAGCTTGAATATATCAGTATACAATACAGTTGGTGAATCTATGACCCACTGGAAACATAGGTCAGAGGTAGTGTGCAGCAAATATAAACTACTGATACACACACACACACATCTGACACATTGCCTGTGCAAAAAGTGTGTGCACTGTTGTGAGATTTGTCCATGTGTAACTGGCCTATGGCAGGATACTTATGCACCTATGGTTGTATCTGGAGGCATTTTATACAAATAGATCACCAGGGAACTCTTGAGACTATCAAACCAGCATGAAAAACTAACTGATGTGTATTAACTGCCACTCACAGATGTAGAGAAAAGAAGTAGAGAAAGCTGGAAAGACTTGGAAAAAAAAAAATTTTAAACTATAGTCACCATTCTAGGATTTTGACAATGGCTCGCTTTAGCAACAATAGTATTAAACTCATGGCCAACTAGGCGATTAGGTCAACTATATGTACGATGTGTTAATAATCTTTCACATTTTGTCTCAGTATGCTTAAAAAAAGATAAATATTGTTCCTGCACTGAGGTGCTTTCATCATTTGAAAGTCCCTAAAGTCAACACTTGTCAATATGTTTACCAGGCTACCTGCATGCAATAACAATAATCTTTTGCAAATAAAAAAAAATTAGTCTTTATTTTGCTTATCAGGCAAACTCTTCACAATGTAGGAAACATGAATTTCTTCAATTTTTCCCCCAAAAAACTATAAAATCACCCGTGAAGTTGCGATTTAATTTAAAGGTGGCTGATTACACCTATCTGAGCCCATGGATAGTTGGGTGATTAGGGTAAATTAATTGGAAGCTGTGGAAAGTTGGTTTTAAAAAGAATGATGAGAATACCCTGGACAGACAAAAAAGAGTAATGAAGAATGTCTTGAAAGAAACTACTCATACAGAGAACCTATCGCTCACACCAGTAGAAGACAATCTGCATTCTTTGGCCATGTCATGAGAAGGAACAAACTGGAGTACATAGTGACAGAGGGAAAGCTGGAGGGGATGAGAGGCACAGGTAGATCAAGAGAGAAGATACTCGACATTTTGAAATCAGGGCATGGAGGAAAACCTGAGTCAGAGCTGACTAAAAGTACACAAGACAGAAGGTTGTGGATAGACATGACTACCAACGATAAACAACATCCACTTTAAGAAAAAGAGCCAAAAATAAACAGCTGTTTTAAGGTCATTTTGCCAGCTATTGATCAAATGGAGACAGGCTGACTTGTTAACTCTTCAATCCTAAGCAACTCACCATGTGGGATTAGCCATCATTTATTATTATGAAACAGTTGTTACAAGGTAATGTGTCTTTTCATGTGGTCTGAGCATTCTTAAAAAAAAATATGTTGCTGTGCATTTTCCAAGTGTGTAGATTTGTGTGCATATGTGTGTGAACACTCTCGTTCGCACAATCTATGTATCTAATATTTACTATATTTTACCTGTCCATTGGTATTTGGAGGGTTTTGTTGCGAAGGTGAATGAACAATGCATGAAAACAGAGAGCCTCATATACAGTATCACTACATCTAGTACGAGAATGGAAGTAATGGTGGCGTCTTTCTGATAGTTTGAGAACAGCACAGGCCGACATGTTGTGGTTTTAACAGATGCAGACTTTTAATCAGGTTGCAGCCGGTACTATTAGCATGTCAACTGTTCACTGGCTACTGAAGAAGAGGACGGAGCACGTGTGGGAATGTCCTGAGTGCAGTAATGACAATTCTTGATTGATTCATTTTATTAATAATAAAGATATCACCACAGTATAACACACTTTGTTCACAGCTTAGTGCCGAGCATACTTTCCTGCCAGTCTGTTGATCCTGTGTTTGAATCCCCAAAGAAGTGGGGATTTTCTCTAAGTGACCTGGACTGATAAGCAGACAGTCTAAAACGAATGCCAATAACTTTTCAAGGAAGTAAAGTTAAAGTTAAAAGTTGAGAAGATCCATTTCACTGCATTGAGTTTTATCTCATAAGGCTTGGTCTCTCTCCACGGAATGGCTAGCTGCTAACCACAAGTGTCGCACAAAGCACAAACTCTGCAGCTCTGGTGATAATCCCCAAAGACCTCCATAAAAACTGCACTTTTGAACTGAATGACGCAGACACGAAATGAATTAATGCTTTCATAGCATAAGACAAATGGCTTGACCACTTCGCCACGGAGATACCCAAAACTGGAAGCAAAATCAATAATCGCCACATCAGACACTGAGTGCTCACTTATCTATACATATGTGGATCTAGCACCATAAATCTAGTTCCTCCCAAGGCATGGAAATGGATCATTCACTTTTACTTAACACATTAAAAACTATGATATGGTAAACCCCGTTAATATGAACTCACTTAAGACTAACATTCGGTTAACATGAAGCAAATGTTGGTCCCAGCAGGGATGTATGATTGTTATTAGACCCCTGTTAGCACACATTTTTTAAGACAAACTCTTGACTTTTTCGATTCCTTAGAATTCGTGTTAACAAGGTTTCACTGTATTTCATTTTAAATAAGCTTATTATCACAAGGAGAAAACTTGAGTACATTGTGACAGTAGGAAAGCTGGAGGGAAGGAGAGGCAGAGGGGGACAGAGAGAATAGATGCTGGACAGTCTGACATCACGGCATGGAGGATCATTTCTGTCAGAGTTGGTTGAATGTACATGAGACAGAATGTTGTGTATAAACATGATTACCAACGCCACATGGCATGGACTTTAAGAAGTAAGTAAGTACATGGGACAGAAGGTTATGGATAAACATGCATGTTTATGTATATTTGACAGATCAACATCATGGCACAGAGGTGTTACCCATAAGTGCTCCGTTCTACTTCTAACTCAAGCCTGAGTCTGAAGCATCTCAGCGCAGTGCACGAACTCAGTAGCACCAGCAAGGATCCTGATAAACTCATGTGTGTACGATAATAGTGGCAGACGTATGACAAGGGGCAGTGAACAATGTATATAATTAAGTCTAACATATGATCAGTGTTTCTCACAGGCAACCAGCCATACTATGGAGACAGACCCAAGTCTAAAACGATGAAACGCAGAGCAATGGATTCTATCACCTTTACACACCCTTATTTAACTACAGTGGTGGCCACAAGTTTAAGACCACCTAATAAATTACAGATTTTCCATACTGTTACAGAGTACGGCATTCACAGCTATTTCAGGGCCCATTAAACACAATCATTGCAGTAATCATTCTGCCATAAAAAAGCAGCTGATGAAATACTCCATAATACATAAATAATAATTATCTACTAGGTGGTCTTAAACTTCTGGTCCACACTGTAATTGGGAAACAGCTAACCGAAAACATAATCCAAAAACCCAAGTGATCTTAATTTCCTTAAAAACACAGATCAATAAAACTAAAATACAAAAATTACTAGACTTATGCCCACAAGTGACACATTATTGAGGGCTATACTTTGTATTAAAATTAAAAAAAAATGTATTACTCATAATAGTATTCAAATACAGCAGTTAAATAACAAAACTACAAACCGTCTTCAAGCATTCATAAAAAAAAAAAAACTGTATAACAATGAATTATGCTACAAGAACAACTCTTTCAGTGCCACACAGTTGTTACTTAAACACATTCTATCCTTCCCATGTGGGTCCTTAAGGCCTCTAGTAGGCGAGGGGGAATAGACCCATTGCCCCCTAACAAGCATGCTATAAAAGGCCACTAATTAGAGGGTTTACTTTCAAAATCAGATCAGATCCACCAGAGAGGCGAGAAACTAACAGTCTACATACAAATAAGCCTGATCTGTTAAACAGAGGTGGGCACAAAACGCAAATTTTGGAATAAGACTTAAGTCCAGAGGTGGATGAAGTTCTCATGTAGAACTTTTCGCCGGAGTTTAAAGCCGGTTAACATTAAGAAGAAGAACAGCTCATTCTATCCAAAGCAGTCATTAGGAAGTCTTTTGGGGCTAAACGTGTTCACATAGTATCTCTCTTGGACAGGACGTGTTAAGGTAATAATTATGGTATGGTAAAGTGGGTTTATGTAAAAAGTGAATGAGGCAGAAAAGCTTGTCCAATATGTGTTAGCTCCTGTGGTGTAGCGGCTAGACGCTCACAGGTCATGGGTTCCGGTCTGGTCGTAGCCGGATAAAAATGACTTTGGCTCCCAGGTCAACCCAGCCCTAAGTGGGTACCAGGTATAATCCTGGGAAGTAAAAGTGGGCTGAGAGATGTTGACCTTATCACCCACGGAGTGCAGACTGGTCTATAAAATACTGATCCAGCCCTATATGCCCAGTCCATTACTCACTTTACCTTGTCCATATATGTGGCTCTATGCACAGAGGTTAGTGAGAGTGTTTAAAATTGAACTTCGGGCACCAGGCTTTGATTTCCATTGCAGATTGTGATTTTCGGACAGTGGTAAAAGAGTTACACCGTGGAAAAAACTGAAGCTTTCACCGTGTAATATTCCTAAAGATAGCACTGAGTACACTGTAGCCAAACAACTTTGTGGAGATGGCACATACGTTTGTGGGGGGGGTGTGGTGTGTGTGTGCCCCCCAACCCCCCACAGAAATTTCCTAATAAACTTGTGGTTAGTTGCTTGGTAGTGTATGAGTTTAAGCAGGGGAAACAATACTTTTTTTTTCCAACTTTGTTATGTAAAGAAACTCAAAGAATAAATTAAAAATCAAAATAGCAACAGTACCAGCTAACAAATTCTGCTTTATTTCTAGTATAAATTTCATAAATTACTTAGAAATTCCAAAAAGTAAATCAAGATTTATTCTTATAAACCAGCTAATGGAATCATGAATGAGATCACATACTGCTCTGACTGAAGCCTGCTGGTTTCTTTTGAACAGGAAGTAATTATAGTTAAATGAATGGATAATTTTTTGTTAAACATAAGGCAAAAACAGATTATATTTATTCAAGATGGTGAAAGAAAGCTGAGGGTTATATGTACTGTCCTGGCCGTTTTTTTTTCTTCTTAACCACTTGTGGTCATTTGAGAATACTGTTGGCTTTTAATTTTGTCCTGGTATTTTAACAATACTGACGTTTTTTCTGGCCGTTTGAGAATGCTTTAAGGCCATTTCAGAATGCTGATGGCTTTCAATTTTGTCCTGGTATTTTAAGAATACTGATGTTTTTTCTGGCCATTTGAGAATGCTTTAAGGCCATTTGAGAATGCTGATAGTATATATATTTATTTTCTCCCTGACTATGAACTACAGATATAGCTTTATGTATTTAGTAACTGAAGACCATGTCCTGTGTCCAGCTGTCGTGGTGGTAGCAAAGTCATCTGCAGCCATCGCAACCAACGAAAGATACATCTGGAGCAACAAAACGGAGAACACAGTCCAGGCAAATTCAACAGCTTCATCAGTGGTTTCATCGTAGGAGGGAAGTTGGTTTTCCAGTAGCTCTCAACATCCTCCTTTGTTGGCAGATGGAAGGAAAAGTCTGACCAGTTGCTGGACACTTTGTACAAGGCTCTAAGGGGGCGTGTTTTCGATGACCAGTCAATGTCAACTTCTTGACCATTGTTAAACTTCACAAAAGCCTGAGTAAAAGTGCCGACTGAGCATTTTTCTCCTGTTTCAGCAGAATCTACTCGTGTAATGTACCTTATTGAAACAAACAAATTAAACATTTGTAACAAATAATCACATGTGAATAATTAATGCGAGTCTGGCACTAATTTCTAGGAGGCGGAGTTGCTGCAGAACCTCACTGGCCAGAAAAATAAATCTTGTCTCTGATGGGAATTAAACCTGCACTCACCTCTGTATTCATCCTTACCTGCACAGGAGTGCAGGTTACACAGGGCTGGTGTTGATATTACAGATGCCCTAATTACAGTAACCTACAGTCCAGTATGGGTGGGTGAGCTTGTGTGTGGCCGTTACGGGTGCTCTAATTATAACTTTTTGAAGGCTGAAAGTAGTATCTAGGCTTGCCCTTTTGGTCTGTTATCGACAATGAAACTGTTTTTAGTCTTTTAAGTCCTGCTGGCCTGCGACCAACACCGAGGATTATTTTTAGTCTTATAGAGTCAAACCTTTCAGGTCGTTGGTCTGCCACAAACAATGATACTATTTTTAGTCTTATGGTGTCAAACCTTTCAGGTCCTGTTGTTCTGCTACCAACGACGAAATTATTTTTTAGTCTTACAGTATCAAACCTTTCCTTACCTGTTGGTCTGCCATCCAGACTGAGAACTTATGATCTCAGAGTGTCAAACTTTTGGGGTAGCAGCCCAGAGGGGGTAAACAGCATGGACTGACCGCACTATTGGCAGGCAAGCATACTAACTATGCCACATGTTGACACCATTCTCTTTCTAGAGGATAGTGTTTCCCCTGAGCTAAAGGGAGGCATGGAATATTAGCCCATGACAATGGCAAGCATGACTAGCAAGACTCGCTCTTGTTATGAAGAATTGTTTAGACTCGCTCTTGTTACGAAGAATTGTTTACAATAAGTTCATGAGCTTCCAGGACATCTTCCTGTATTTGACGTGTTTTTTTTTTCAAATGTTCAGCTTTTAGCTTGTCTGAAGTCCTTTTCTTCTATGTCCCTTCCTAATTTTCCTCTCCTATGCAATGTCATCCAGTACATCCTGTTCCCAAGAATATATCTCAATACCTGTATCATACATATTCTGCTTGCACAGTTTTAAATATAGCAGAGGCCAAGGTTGACATCTTTTACCCATCTGCAATTCATAATAGAGGATGTCCTTAGAGAATCTGCCATCCTCCATCGTCTGAGTGTCCTAGCAATTTGAGCCTTTGAAGCCCATGCCATGAAAGCTGCTACAGTTATATGTCAGAACAACCAATCAACTGCATGGAGAGCACAAGGCTAATTCCAGTAAATCAGGAAGTGAGGAACATGTGCTTAGACTGGAAATGACACACTGAAAAAAAAACCTAGTAACAGCATAAGATTTAGTTCTTGCCTCCAATTGCAAAAGAAATAGAGTAAAACATAAACAAATATATAAAGCACATAGAAAAAGAATTACAGGCAGAAGAATTTTTTTTTTTTAAAGCGCTGGGCTTGACCTTAAAATATAATTTTAACCTTTATTGTTTTATAAAATTGATATAAAAATCTGGGAAATAAATTACCTCAATCAACATCACCATTCTTTTGTGCTGTTTATATTTGTGGCGTTTTTTTTTTTTAAATTATAACTCTCAAAATAGCTAAATACAAGAATTAATTACTTCATTCAACAATCACATCTAAAACAACTAGTAAACTATTTTCTGTGTATAAATTTCATTTATCAAAAACAAATTAATCTTGAACATACCTGCATGTCTGGACTGCCACGAAGCAGTTCTTAACAAACTGGCATTCTTGTGCCCACTTATACGAATTGGCAGTGTCAAGAACTAGAATCAGTCGTGACCCTGAATCATTATCCTTGTTAGAAAACCAGTTCACCATCATTGGAAGTGTCAGGGCCTTGTCACCTGATCAACAACAACAATAAAACTCAGATCAGTTAAATATGTGAAATATATAACTATGAAGATGGAGCAATTTAACAAACATGATGCTGTTTATGAGTCAGTTTGCCATGATCTTCTTTTTCTTCTGCATATGTCCATATAAGGTGACTTGTGGTTTATAGCTAGACTGTGATATATGCACATTTCAGCATAACATACCAGCTTTCAGCCAATCCTTAATAAATCACCTTTCTACAATATGCCTGTTAAGATGCAGTGGGTCCATTCCTCCCCAAAAATGGAGCCCTGGAACCCACTAGAGAAGCCTTGATGACCAGACACTATACCTCTGATAGAAGTAAAGACAAAGAAAGTAAGTAAAGAACCCTTTTCCACGCCTTCAGGCGTACTGGGCATATAGGGTTAGACCTCAATTTTATAGACCAGTCGACACTTGATGTGGTCAACATCATGTCGGCAGCCTTTACCATCCAGGATTTCCCCTGGTACTCATCTAAGGCTGGGTTGACCTGGGAGCCATATTTATTTCTGAAAGAAAACAGTTTTTTGGCTCCGTCAGGACCTGAACCCGCGACCTTCAGATCCGCAGGCAAGCGTCTAGCTGTTATACCATGGCAGCTCCCAGAGACAAAGAAATGTGAACACATATCTTAGCTATCTGCGAACAGCAATTACCTGACAAGGCCCAGTCTCCCGTATCATAGACATCTCCACTGTAGTAGAGCAGGTATGTATCATACCTCGGCCCATCTGATGTCCGCGTATTAAAGAATGCATTCAGCTAGAAGCAGTACATTGAAGTTTATTTAAGGGCAATTTAGAATAAGCAATTATTTGAAAAAGTAATCACTTTTCTGTATCATCTCCTTTTTTTTCACATTCACTGGCTGTTAACTTTGGTGTGAAGTTCTGGTTGCTCATCCATTTCTGGACTTTAGTCTGGTTGCAGAGCCCGAATTTTGCATGCATGTTTGTTTTACAGATCTGGCTTATTTGTATGCAGACTGTTGGTTCCTAAACTTTCATGCAGATGCATTCTTCTTCTTCTTCTTCTTCTTCGCGTTCACCAGCTGTACACTCTGGCGGAAAGTTCTGGTTGCTCGTCCACTACTGAACTGCAGTCCTGCTCCAGAACCTGAGTGTTGCATGTGCATCAGTTTTACAGATCTCATTCTCTTGAATACAGATTGTTGGTTCCTTGCCTCTCCGGCAGATGCACTCCAACTTCAAAGGAAGCTCCCCAATTAGTCGACTCTTACAACATGCTTTTGGGGAGGCAGTGGGTCTATTCTTGTTTTCCCCACAATGGGGCCCCGGAACCCACACGGGGGAGACGCATTCTGATTTAGAAGAAAACATCTCTAATTAGTCAACTCCTATTAGATGCTTGTTGAGGGCAGTGGGTCTACTCTTTTCTTCTTTTTTTTTTTTCGCACAATGGGTCCCGGAACTCACATAGTGAGGTTTTCTTCATTATTACCTTTCACGTCCAAAGACACTTCTGGTCCTCATTTGACAAGGCTGAGCCTCTTTCGCAACCTGAGTGGTTGTAGACAAACCCAAAACAGTATTTCCTCAACTATAAATGAACCAAGAGGTCTATGAAATCAATTCTTGGTACATAGAGAATTGTGAAATGTGTTCACTAACATTTAAACCACTGAGCCACATTATTAAACTACAAAAAATTTTGTTTTATAATTTCAATTTTCACACTTATCTGCTATGTTTTATATTCAAATTTACCAAAGCAGATACAACAACCATTCTAATAGCCATGCAGATTCTCAAATATGAAGCAGAACTAACTAAATAAACTCCTATTTTTACAGGCTCAAAGTTAGTCTTCCAAGTAATCATCACATCACATTATCAATTTCCACTTCTGCTGTTAAGCATTGTGGGGATGAACAGTTTGCAATCCATTGCTTGATGGGCAGCAATGGCTATTATCATTCTGTGTCAATTTAGACGTTCTTTAATTTCATCAATCCATGTTCTTCTAGGAAGGCCTCTTGCTTTCACTTCAGATCTTTTCATGTGTAGTGTCTGTGCTGGTGGTTGTTCTGGCTGCATTCTCACTATGTGACTAAACCATTTTATCTTCTGTTTCTCAATGAATCTGCTGACGGTGATGTTCCAACAGTCTGTCTGATAATATCATTTCTAACTTTGTCTCAGATGGTGAAGTTGGCAGCTTTTCTCAGGCATCTAATTTCACAGGTGTTAATTTTACATAGGTTAGTCTTTGATAATATCCAAGTCTGGCACTGGTAGCACAGTGCTGGTATGAAAATGCTGTTTATAATCTGTTTCCTGGTCTTCATACTTATGTTTGGATGTCTTAACGGTATCAGTTGGTATATAAGGGCATTGACTCGTTGACATATTGTATCTATTTCCTGATCTACTCTTCCGTCCTCTAAGAATATACTGCCTAGATATTTAAATTCTGTAACTTGCTTCAGACAAGTACCATTCAACCCGACATGTAGCAGACTAGGAACTCTGCTGACCTGTATTGCTTCAGTTTGAGCAGTATTTATTTCTACAAGTCATCTTACACTCAAAATATAACACAACATTATCTAGGAAGAAAGGACAATGTGAAGCTGAAATCTAGAAAAAAAAATTCAACTACAGACCATCAGCACAGCAGTATATATAAACCAGGCAGAAATTTGGAGACCAGAGTTCAGACTTAGAAAATGGGCACTATAAACTCAAAGCACTACATTTACTGAGACTGTGTCACTTGCAAATGAGAACCAACAAATATACTACAGCATGTCTTATGAGACTACATATTTTACCAGGCAGAAAGAGGAAATTTAGCATATATTATGGCTTCAAGACACTGGTTACCAGTGGTGACCTCAAGCACATCATTCTGTTTGTAACCCATCTCAGAAAAGACGCACAGCAAACAATGATCAGTAAAGAACTGATGGATACTATTTGTCTGTTAAATCTGAAATCTATCTTGATGAGATCCATTAAACTGAGAGTTTAGCATAATAATAAAATAAATATACTTACTGCAAGTAGTCCAGCAGTCTGACAATATATCATTAAGAAAATTGGGTCTCAGAAATTTCTCATTAATCACGGCTACATCTAAATGTTTGGCTGGTTGTTGTTTTGGAATCTTCAGAAAGCATGAATTAACCCTGTCACCACAGTAATGGGTTATATTTGGGTTATAACTAAGTGGGATTTCCTTTAAACAAAATTTTGTTTTCGCAGGTGACTACAATTTTTTAGCAAATGTATTTATCTACTTTTTTAAAATAGATTTTTTGGTAAAACTATAGATATGTGAAAAGAGTTTATCAATAAATATCAACACATTGAAGCATTAAATAGATTAAATTCCCGGGACCTAAAAAAATATCAGGCGCGTTTAATAAGTAAGCCTCATTTGGCCACAGCGACAAACACTGGTGGAAAACGTAAATGTGCATATGCAGTGTGTTTATGTGGTTCATCAGCTACTGTGTGCTATTTTTGTCACTGTCCAAATCTTGTGAGTGATTTATGAGTGCAGCAAAAATAAATACTGCCACCAGCTTCAAAATTTGTGCGGTCATCCGTTTTTTTTTTAGCAAAAAATAACAGTGCTGCAAAAATTCACAGGCAACTCATTGAGGTTTACTGGCCATATGTTATGACTGATAGTACAGGTAGGAAAGGTGTCGAATGTTTAAAGAAGGGCGAACAAATATCCATGACGAAGATCTCAGCCGTCGGCCGAGTGTGGTGACAGATGATTTGGTTGAAGAAGTTAAGCAAAAAATTCAGGAAAATTGTCATTCCACAATTTCTGCATTGTCTGTCAAATGTCAAATTTTCTGAAGTTTCACCTTCACTATTTTTAGGTAATATATTCATATTCTGACGCCCTAAGATTTGCGCAAGTGCAAACTGAGCCAACAGAATTAACTAATGTGTCTCGTAAAAACTGTAGATAATTCAGAAAACGGATATTTACATCTTGAAACTACTGGAGTGAACTTAGAACACACTTCCCCCTACTCCCCAACCCAATAGTGAAATGTCATGTCTACAGGAAATATGTTGCAAAGCTCTTCTTCCCTTGTCAATATTAAGAAATGTGCTTAGTCAGCAACACTGCTAAAGAATTTCCACACTTACTGAGGGAACAGTGATCTCTGCAACTTAGCCACATAGAAGACCTACACAGTGGATAAGCTACAACATGAAAGTGTCCTGAGGTCTTCGTCTTCTTCAGCTTCAGAGCCCTGAGGTTGCTTCAGATATCACCTGCCTCCATATCCCCCAACAATAATGGTTTGGTCATCTGGTCAGGATAGAACAAAACCAGCCAGCAGCTAGAGTGTTCTACATGAGAATGGCAGGCTACAAAACAAGAGGCCAACCAAGAAAGAAAGGGGGAAGTCAGTAAAGGAGATACTATAGAAACATAACATAATATATATAAGCTACGCAACTAACAAAAGACAGGAAACTACATCTAACTCCACTTTGTGACGCTTTATGACATAAGCAGTAAGGCAAAGGAAGAAGATGATCAAAACCCTCCATTTATGCCTGTGATTGTTCTCTTCTTTCCTGTTAGTGACTCCAAGGTCTTGGCCAGTGTATTATCTAGTAATGATCTTGCAACCTCAATGGACCCTGTCAAAGTTACTTACCTTATTCTGCAGGTTATCCACGTCTAAGCCACTACTGAAGTAATCACAGCCAAAGTTCTGAATCATGTGGTAGTGAAACAGCTGCTGGATTTCGGCCAGGGTTGAAGTGCCTCTACTACTAATGTCAAAAACATCAGAACTGGTTAAAAGTTGTGCCCCTTTTCCTTGCCTGTGAATGATAGTAAAAACAGAAATCAGTGTACTTAGTATGAGAAAAGTCAGCAGGGGTTATTTTAGGATTATCTTCTTCTTCTTTCCAAGCCCTTGAGGTTCACTGCTGCAGATATCACCTGCCTCCATTCATCTCTCTGGTTGGCATTCTTTTCCAGTTGGTGACATCAAGTGTTTGTAGATCTGTGTGGGTATTATCTCTCCATTATTTGCCTGGTCTGCCTCATGGTCAACGAACATTCATCTCCCTTGTGTGTAGTTTAACCTTTCTGTATTCTGACATTTTCTCAATATGCCCTAGCCAGTGATCAATGATAATTTAAACAGATTATGAATTTCCTTGTTGCTTCTCATTCTCCATTCCCCACTGTCGCAAGACTGTTTTTTCAAAAATTTTTAATAAGGCTTCATCTCTTCTAGTTGTGCTCCAAAATTCCATATAAAACGATTGGTCTTAGCTTTTTTATATATTTTGATCTTGGTGTTGCAAGATAGAGACTTGTAGATTATAGTGATACTCCTCTATAATTTTCACATCTAAACTTTTCTCCTGTACTTAAAAATGGGTATTAATAATGATTTTTTCCACTCATGGGGTAATTTATGTGTCTCCCAAACTAATTTTTTTTAATCCATGTATCTTTGAATGTAATACATGACCACTTTCTTTTATAAGTTCAGCAGCAATTCCATAAACAACAGTTGCTTTATTGTTTTTAAGCGGTGTTATGACATACAGTACTTCTTCAAAATCAGGCTTTTCTGTATTTGGTTCCCACGTAATATCTCTCCTTGTGGATAAATATTTAGTAGAGTTTTACAATTTAACAATTCAGCAAAATATTGCTTTCCTCTGCTACATATTTTCTCATTATTTATAATTTTGCCATTGTGATATTTTAAATTATATATGCTGTGCTGATGCCCTCGCTTTACAGCCTTCAGTTCTTTTCAACAACAAAACAACTTTATGGATTCGTTGTTCTGACGGTTAGCTTCCATGTCTGTGAAAATATTGTTCCTGTATTCTCGCTTTTGCTGCTTAACTACTTTTGTAGCTTCTTTACATTCTGTTCTATCTTTTTTTTTTCATTTCGTTTGTTGCTAGTATCATTTAGCCACATCTGCCTGGCTTGTTTTTTCTTACTGACTGCACCTCACATTTTTTATCGAACCATCTGTTCTTTATGTTTATGGCTGACACACCAAGACATTCTTCTGCAGTGATTTGAATTATATTCTTAATATCCATCCAGGTTAGGTCACTGTCTTTCTCTGACGAATTGTGTAAATTAAAATTTTATGTTTCAATTCATCTGCACATTTCTCTGATCTGGATGTTTCTTGTAACCTTTCTCTATTGTACTCTGGATGTGATCTCTGCAACTTGATGTAGAAGGATTTCTGAAGCTAAATTTGGAATTTTGCACCAACTAGGTAGTGGTCACTATGGCACTCAGCTCATCTGTAGCTTTTAACTTGCATGTTCCATGCATGCATTTATATTATTTATTAAAATGTGATCTATTTGATTTATGTTACCTTGTCAAGCTGTTATAGGTGCCCTATTTCTCTGGAGGTTAACAAAGTATCTGAAATTTGCCTTGCTAATTGGTCAGCCATCCAAATTAGGAGAATTTTTTTTTTTTATCTCAGGCAGGTGAACCTTCAAGCAGCAGCCTGGGGTGAACAGATTGATTGATCAAACACAGACAAATGTGTTTTGCATATCCTGTGATCTCCAACATCATACACATTTATATATATATTGCATGTGCTGATAACTACACATGTCATGACAAAGGACTGTGAAGAATCTTTTCTTGCAGTTTTATCATATCTTTCTATTCATAAATCTGTCTAGATGTCACATGTTCTGGTTTTTCTCTCTCATAATGTGGTTAGAACATAAATGATTCCTGTCTTCTTCAGATGTTTGCCAAAAGCTGTATGTTGAATTAAGAATCAACATCACAGCACTTGGGACACCCCCATAAGCGCTCCGTCCCCATCTTCAGCAGCAAGCGAAGCATTAAAATTCTGATGGTACCAGTAACTGTCTGATTGTATATCCGTCTTGCCTTTTCCCTGAGTGTCGAGCGTCGGCCAGATTCCCTTGTAACTCCTCCGCACTCTTCACTCTCTCCCAAAGGGTCATCACAACATCCAGCATGTCATATATCAGTTCACCACCAAGTGTTGACAAACTGGCCAATCTATCTGCCTCCTCATTTCCTAACACACCGACATAACCTGAAAATATCCAAAGGATGCTAACTACTCGGGGCATATGAAGTGATGCTTGCCACTCTGCATGAAGCATTCCTGTCTCCACCTTTCTCAATATGCTCTGTGAGTCAGTTACAGTGATGGCATGTGTGTACAGCTGATTCTCAAGCCAGCAGAAGGCAGCATTGACTGCCTCCACCTCTATTCTCAAACTAGACATTGTGATATATGTCAGGCTTTGTTGCACCAAGCGATGTCCATTCGCCTTTGCTATGAATACCCATGCACTTTGTCAGACCCTCAACACAGAGCCATCTGTATTTACAATCACATCACTTGGGCGGGAATTGTCATGAATCATTTGTTGAACTTCTGACCAGCTGGCCAGTCCCTGCACTCACGCCCCAAAGTGATTAGAACCCTACACAAGTCTGAAACCTGATCAGACACTTTGACCCACTCCTCTCCTCGCCTAAATGTATCAAGCCCGTACACATGTCCAATTGTGTCTTCAGCTTGCGCCATCCAAGACTTTCCTATTTTCAGCCTGTGACCCTTAGCTCTACCCAGGGCTTCATGCAGGAGGTGCCTATTGTCCACAGCTACTCCGAGATATGACTTTTTTCTTGCAGAACTTTGAGCCTATCTGAAATAGTATATATTGTATATATTACATACATACTACAGGGGTATCTCTTGTAAATCCCAGAATTACCCGCATGGCTTTATTCTGTATGTGTTCAAGTTTCATCAGCTGACTCTTTGTTATGGCAAGCATGCCAAGTCCATAATCTATCACCGACAGGATCACATGCTGGAACATTGTGAGAAATATTCTTTGTAGTTCACAATGACCAACCAGCAAGGCAGATTTCAGATACCTTGTTAACCTCCAGAGAAATAGAGCACCTATAACAGCTTGACAAGTTGTATGTTTAGCTTCAATCAATTAATCAGGTGTCCTCTTTACAATAAAGACTGGCTGCAATGGATTTTCAACATGCCCTGTATGTCACCCTTGATGTCTCAAACTGCTGTTTATCCATCTCTTGATGTTATTTTCCCACTTGTATCACCATTTGCCTCTTACTTGATTGCCTTCAACTTTTCTCTTTTTATGCTCCTTCTGCAGCTTTTTTTATTTAAGTTTCCTTCAGAACTTGTTTATTTGACTGCTTCTGCTTCCATGAAATATAACCTATTCTTCTATATAAACACATCCCCAGACTCAATAAAATTTTCTGTTTGCTTGTTGGTTGTTCAGGTATTTGTCTTTGTGTGTCTATTTCAAAACATTCCGGTTACACAGATAGTTGACGACAACAACAACAAAAGATACCACAGCATAAACTAGACAAAACTAGACAAACACAATGAAAAATAACATCAAATTAGGTATGGTGTCCTGGTAAACATTTACTTCTTTACACACTATACCCACCCGCATCAGATAGCAGGTTATTTAATAAGTGTCGAGTGTCCCAACATAACTGCTTTATACATAAAAACAGGATTTAGGGAATTTGCTGCTGTCCTCCCCGTGTGGGTTTTGGGGCCCCACTGTGGGAAAAACAAAAACAGATTCACTGCCTCTCCAACAAGCATGTTGCAGGAGTCGACTAACTGGGGGTATCCTTCGAAGTCAGAGTACCTCTGGCTGAGAGCCGAGCGACCAAGAGTCTTGCATGCAAAAAAGCTAGATCTGTGAAAGAGATGTGCACATAACACTCAAGTTCTGGAACAATTCTGTGGACGAAGAAACAGAACTTTCCATCAGAGTTTACAGCTAGTGAACACGAAGAGAAAAAAAAAAGAAGCTCCCATAATATTCACACCAAAATTTATGTCCCACTGAATTACTGGAAGTTAATTTTTCAAAATACAATCCAAGAGAAGGAAAATTAACAACAAAAACTTACTTAAGGGAAGTAACTGGTGCTATGACAGCGTAACCAATGCATGTTCCTCCCAGCTTATCTCCCATCTCCCAGAATAAACTGACAATTGCAGCTTCCACTGGCAGCACTAGGAACACCAAGGCAAGCATGTATGGGGTTCGAGTCTCAAAACCAACCAGAAAAATAATGACAGTTGTAACAAAAGAAATAAAGATAATGCGTTGTGACACCAATCCAAAATATCGCAGACCTGAAGAAAGAAAATACAAAACAATGTGGTAATTTAAATACACAGCAAAAGCATAGACACTGTCACATCATTAAATAATCTTTTATGTGCAAGATCCACCCACATGGGACTATAGATTACTTCATAACCATTTTGTGGTTAGTTAGTCTTTCCTCTTGAGCCTAGGGTGGCACATAGGGCAGAGGTCATAGCTCTTCATGTCTGGCGGCTCACTGCCACCTGATTTAGTCTTAGATGGCCATGACAATTGTTCTACGCAGGGTCTTCCTTGGTCTTCCCCATTTTCTTTTCCCTTCCATATGAGAGTCACTTCTTGGATGAAAGCGACTTGTGCAGTGACTTGGTTACACTGTTACTTGATAAAAACTACAAAGTAGATGTGGTCAGAGCCCTTTGGGAACAAGTAACAAAGTCAGAAGAGAAACTGCATTATCATGGCCTGGAGAGAATGATGCACCTGGTTGTGGCTGGCTCACTAAATTCAGAGGAAAGACAAGACGGACATATAACTGCGACTGGTACCGTTAGTACTGATAATCTGCCCCGGCTGCTGAAGATGGGTACAGAGCACATATGGGAATGCCCTGAGTGCTGTGATTTCAATTGTTGACCTCAACCCAGCAACAACAAAAACAAAATGTTGGTGAGAAAAAGTTGTGCAGTGCCAAAACTTCACTCTCTCACTAGTACCCAGAGTCATTTCTAAACAAACACAGCCACACACATATGCACGCACGCACGCACACACACACACATGCATGCACGCACACACACACTCACAAACACTATGTGACTATAAACAACAAGCAGAGGAGAGTAAATGTGACCAAAGAAAGCTGAGAATTACTGCTGATGAGAAATCTACAATATATAATGCCATAAGCAATGATCACTGATTACTGATTTAAGAATCAACATCATAGCACGCCGAGTATACCCACAGATGCTCCGTCTCCAGCAGCAAATGTCTATTTTTTTTTTTTAAAGCCCCACTCTGGCTTTTGCCAGGGGCCGCAATATAGGCAGGCCTTAGATATGGCAAATTGTCTGAACGCGGTTTCTGGGACCTCTCCACAGTGATCCTCATCCACATGGTGGCACTTTGTGTCATCGGGTGTTTATCGCTTGTGTGATGTCCTAGTGGGGTAGAAAGTCACTCAGTCAGCAAATGTCTGAAGATGTAGATGCTAACTGTTTCCGTAGCACACTGATTATACACACATCGTGCTCTGCCTCTACAATCTTGTCCTACCTTGCCGGATTCACTCGCAATTTTTCATTCACACATTCTTACACATGTTATATCCTCTCATCTGGTATCTTGTGTTTGTGTGTAGTATGTGTGTTAGTATGTATGTATGTATGTATGTATGCATGCATACATACATGCTAACATACACACACACACATGAATACATGTATGTGTATATATGTGTGCGGCATATGTGTGTGTATGCACGAGTACGTGCGTGCAATTTACCACCATGCTTTTGTGGGTTTTCCCCTTGATATTCATAATGTGCATATTATTCTTTGAACATAGCATGCTTTATTGATAAATTACAGCTGCTGTGTGAAAGATATGTGCTTGGAAGGGCCGAATGTAAGATGGGCCTGCGTGCCCAATTTGTAACCCTTTGAAAATAAAGTTTGTTTGTTCGCTCGTCTTCTGACAACATTCCTTCATATATGGTCTTCAGAAAATCTTCCTTGTCCAGTACGAGTGTTCCCATATCTATCGATTTTGTAGCCAAAAAAATCTGCTCTTTCATTTCCTCGTACTCCTGCCTATCCATATGATTCCCTGAAAAGGTACCGGGTAGTTTGATATTATCTCCAGGTTATGCCAATGTGTTGGGAAATGAGCAGACAGATAGACTGGCCGGTTCTGCTCTACTTGGTGGTGAACTGATGTATGACAGGATGGATGTTGCGAGGGCCCTTTGGGAGTGAGTGAACAGTGCAGAGTAACAGACAGATCATTACGGTATGAGAAGAATGGCACTGCGAGGAGTTACAAGGGGATCTGGCCGACGCTTGACACTTGGGGGAGGGGCGAGACGGATATACAATCAGACAGTTACTGGTACCATCAGAATTTTAACTCTTCACTTGCTGCTGAAGATAAGGACGGATAGCTTATGGTGTGTCCTGAGTGCTGAGATGTCGATTCTTAATTCAACATTTTGGCACCCTGATACTTGGTATCCACTCATGCAACATTAGTCCATGTTAAACCATGCCATGAGCACACATCTGAAGAATGCAGTACAAAACAGACATAAAACTGAGAGCTGTTTACCCAACAGGTTAGTTGCGTATCCTTAACAGGACATTGCAGAACCAACCCCAACAGCCCTTGGCTGTTGTGTGGTTTTTCTAGGCAAATTTACGTCCAGTAGTTTGCCATTGCTTTCTGGACGGTCGGCTTTCTTGATACCACTGTCGAAACCAACGCAAGGCACATGGCCCGCAGCTGGGATCGAACCCGACATCCCGGCATTATGAAGTTTACCCAACAACATGGAAGATACATGATACACACGTAAGTGAGTAAAGAATGCTTTTCATGCCACTGGCGCATCAGTTGGAATATTGTGTATGGACCAAAAACCGATCAATGGTTGATGCTGACAACATCGTGCTGTTCCAGTGTTAACTTCCTGGGTCATATAATGGTACACATTTTGGGCTGGTTCAACCTGGGAATTTCATGTCTATTCGAAAAATTTTCCCAAATGCAAAGTGAAGACCTTAATGATCAATGATGACTATCACAGCATTGCGGAGAGATCCGGTGGTGCTTCTTTGATGATAAAAAGAATCAAGTATAAATTCTCAAGATGAGTCTCTCTCTCTCTCACTCTAACACACACATGCTCATACTAAATAAACAAAGTTTAAAATACAAACACTGGCAATTACCTTTAGCAGCCATGATTCGATTGAAGCTGCGTCTTTCATCAGAATTGGCATTACACTCTGTAATTTTCCCCATGAGTTTCCAGCAAGTAACAAATGCCATAAAGTGGAACAGAAGCCAGATAATGGCTAAGGCAGTGTATACTGGAAGAACTATATACCATTCTTTGTGCTTTGTTGTTCGCAGCCCTATAATTACAGCAAGGATCAGCTGAACGGCAAACATCAATACAACATATGAATAACGTATGAAACGTGATTTGCTGAAAAACTGCCGCCACCTGTCTATCATTGACAATTCACAGAAATAAAAATCAATGATCGATGGAAATGCATGTCTGCCCACAAAGCAGGTTAATGCAAAAATATTTGGTTTGACTTCAAGAGCTGGGAAAAATAAAAATATACCTACAAAAATAAAAGCAATAAAACAAAGAAGTCCCATTGTGGATTTTAGTCTCATAGCAGAAATGTGAAAAATATATGCAAGGGTGTTCAGGGATAGAGCTACACTATCAACTCTAGTTAATAAACTGGCTATGATTAGTCCCAAAGACTCCAAACCCTCCGAAACTGTCAAAAGCTTTGCCTCTGCAGGAACAAGTTTCAATAAACGTTCCATAACATTCCAACACCACCCCAGCATCATGCTTGTCATAAACATAGCTTCCATCACTTCTTCCAGTGTGACATACTGCAGGTGAACATTGTTGGTGAAAGTCAGTATTCCCAGCAGCAAACCAACCCAGATGTGAAATAAAGCTTTCCCCAGATCTTCCTGTCCAAAGTAATACCGTAAAGCACATGACATAGCAAAAATGAAAGCACCTAAAATTGCAATTATGGATATCGTCATATCCTCTGTCAAGGACCAGCGAGTGTACAGGCCCATTCCTAGGGCAATCACCAGTATGAATTCTGGTACGTAACTCACATACTGAATTGTTGCTTGAGATTTCACTTTGGCTGCAGACACCATGATTCTGGCTGAGATATGTACAAGACAGTATTTTAATCTCAACAATAATCTGAGTGAGCACGGTTTCAAACTATCTCCAACAAGCACAAGTCTTCTCTTTCTAGCTCTCAAGAAGTGCAATATAAATGACAGATTCATTTTATGGTAAACAGTATCCTTGGGAATTCCATGTTTGCCAACATACCTTGCACCATCCGCTGTTTAGTTCTATTCTGAGAGGATATCTGCAATAGACAAGATGAAAAAAACAGTGTTTATAGAGAAATTGTGATAGAAATGTCTGTCAAAGAACAAACAATACTTTCATAGTTTATAAATATTACTTGTAAGCAAAACTTCTTTTCTATTTCCGTCTTTATTACAGCATAAGCAAATTAGTTTTGGAACAGCTAAGGTATGCACCTTATACAACAGTGTTTTTTCTTCACTTATGCCAGTGATTGATTATTTGTGGGCCAGGCTTTTTCATATTTAATTTTTTATTTCCCTAATAAATTAATGAAATACCAAAGTAAGGTAAAAAGGGAAGGGGTTGAGCTTTTCTTTTAGTAATCATATTTGATAAAGCCATCTTTACTTGTTAAACCTTTGGACCCATTAGAGATGAAAAAAGTGAAGTGGAGAGTGAAAAGTTACACAAATGCACACACTGTAATGAGCGACAATGTTTTATATAACTGAAATTATATGCATTATACGAGGGGAAGAAAAACTAAGGGTGATAATAACTTGAATGTTGAATTAAGAATCAACATCACATCCCTCGGGACACTCCCATAAGTGCTCAGTCCCCATCTTCAGCAGCAAGTGAAGAGATCCAATTCCGATGGTACCAGCAACTGTCTGATTGTACATCCATCTCATCCTTCCCCTAAGTGTTGAGCGTCGGCCAGATCCTCTGGTAACTCCTTGCAACGCCATTCTCAATGAACCATAATGATCTATCTGCGCCTCTGCCCAGTTCACTCTCTCCAAAAGGGCCCTCACAATATCTAACTTGACATACATCAATTCACCAAGTGGTGCAGAGCCAGCCAGTCTATCTGCCTGCTCATTCCCAACACACTGGCAAAACCTGGAAAAAATATCCAAAGGAGGCTAACTACCCGGGACATCTGAAGTGATGTTTGCCACTCTGCATTAAGCATGCCTGTTTTCACTTTCTCAACATGCTATGTGAGTCAGTTACAATCACGATAATAACTTAAAAACCGTTTTTTTTTACACATTATTTTTTCCAACACTGATGCACTCGTCCCATCGTTTTATGTCTCTCCCCCCCCCCCCTTCCAATATGCTGCATGGGACTATTTGCTGTTTTCTAACACAAATTTTCACTTCATATTTAATGTCTACATCATTCGTGAAGCGTCTCCCACCAAGGTGGGTTTTCCGTAGATCAAAATGGTGGAAAATGCTAGGGAGCTAAGTCGGGGCTGTAAGGTGGATGTTCCAGAAGTTCCCATTTTGTTCTAAAAAGGCTTATTGTAAATGACTTGGCTGAAATCAGGGGTTATGATTAAATAAGGTTGTACTTGCCAATTTAGCAAATCCTGATTTCGACTATCTTCCAAATAATGGCCCCAAATTATCGAGGCAGAAAATATACCCTTACAGGGCCTCAGTCACGTGTCAATTGCGCACTTCCGGCGACCTAAATTGCGCACTTCCGCCACCGCCGAGAGTATCCCCCTGCCGCCTGAGCGGCGTGGATTGGGGCTAAACTAGATAGCTGGGACTCACGAGCAGCAGCTACCGCATTTCCTGCAGCTGCCTTGATTTTATTTGCTCGTGAGTCCCAGCTATCTAGTTTAGCCCCAATCCACGCCGCATGAGCGGAGTGGGTCATACTTTCAGCGGTGGCGGTATAGTGCCTAGAAGTTCACAATTTGGCGGTGGCGGAATAGTCCCGGGAAGTGCGCAATTGACACATGACTGAGGCCCTGTTAGGGTATATTTTCTGCCTCGATAATTTGGGACCGTTATTTGGAAGATAGCCCTGATTTCTATGTATGATGCAGTGAAAAAGGATGCTGTATATTAAAACCCTTTTGAGGTTCTCCTTGCAATAACGGTCGCTACTTGGATGGCGACGACCGCTTAGTCGGAGTTCAGTCCCCTGGCTGCAGTGCAATTATGAAGTGGACAAGGCACGAATCACAAAACACACTGAGTTCACCATGGCATCTAGACCACGCGCTGCGACTCACATTAGCCTAACCTTAATTATGTCATTTGTGTCGTTCCCTCTTTTCCACTCCATAATTGCACTGCAGCCAGGGGACTGAACTCCGACTAAGTGGCCGTCGCCGTTCAACTAGCGACCGTTATTGCAAGGAGAGCTCCCTTTTTAATTTCTGATAAAGTCCTGTAGCGCTATTTTCAAGTTTAGATGTTTGGTTCTGGAGTTTCTGATTTTTTTTTAAAGTATTTGGACAAGTGTCAAATTACTTTCTTTCGGTGAAGACAGCTATATTTTTCTCTTTATTTGTCACTGTCAACAGCCTTTCTGCTAAAGTTTTTAAGGTCTTTACCTCTGCTTTAACGTTACTTTAGAATTCTCCAGTGGCGCTGTGTTTTCATAGTAGAGATGTAATGTGAATCCGTCTATTTGCATTGTCTGCTAAAGTGCTAAACTGCTAAGTTTATTTTTTATTTTTGTTTCCGATCCCTTAGTAAAATACGTGTCAGGGTGATACTTAAGTAAAGTTGTTTCTAGAATTTAGCTTTACTTTCACACAGACAAAAAAACAATTAATACGATTATATAATTATTAAACTTAAACTATTCAAATTAAAGAATCGAGTCAAACTAAACAAAGTTAATTTGAAGAAAAAACACAGTCACTCATATCCGCCTTTAATATTGTAGAATGGTTTTAAGAAACGTCCCTGTGGCAAACACTAGCACATCTGTGTTTATTCGCCGCCACAAGGCAAGTGGTGAATATTAAAACACTACAAAAATCCATTCACGATAAAGCCACACAGAGAAAACCCCTCACTCATTGACAGATCCACCAAGTCTCACTCTCAGTCAGAATTGATTCTATGAAAGTATTTTAAAAACTAAACTTTATATGATTGAAACAATTTATTTTTAGCTACCTGTCTAGAAGGAGTAATCATGTTTTCCTCTCTGCCATCGCCGATGCTAATTAGAAACTTGTATGATGTTTTTATGTGTGCCAAATGCATGATGGTCTTAAATCTTTTCTCTCTGATTTCCCATTTTCACTAACTATTTTACGAAAATTGTAACAATAGTATTAGTATTATTAATTTCGTTAAACTGTGAATTCGTCTTTTTGCCTTAGATACAGGAAGTCTAAGGAAGCCGTTGCGACAGACGCTTTGTTATTGGCAGTGCACCCGTTCCGGCTTGTCCGTTCTTCTTATTAAAAATAATTCATAAAAAACAGTTTAACAAAACACAATGAGTGGCGACATTCAAGGAGCCCATGTTCTTCTGTCAGTCGAAGCTGAAGCTTACGTTGAACACCTGGAAGAGTTTGACCTAAAGGACATAGGATCTGAAAGGTGAATGAAATGTAGTAGTAATTAATTATAATAATAATAAATAATAATCTGGTAATCTGGTAATCCTAGTTTCAGCTTCATAGCAAAGGGGTCACCCCACATATGCTCCGCTCCTGTGCCAACGAAAAACAAACGCAGCTCACAGTGTCACGCCATGCACTCAATTCAGAAGCTGGGTGACGAAACTACATCCTTCCAGTCTACAAATGGACCACACAAATAATAATAATATGTCGTTTAGAGAATTCTGTTTACTTCTTTGTCCTGCAATCTTTATCCTCTAATACTAATAGAATGCAGTGGTCACTCTAGAAACAGGTTCCCTACGTTGGGCCTGGCCAAGCTAGAGGGGTTGATATTTTCTTTAATGTTGGAATGCATTTGCCTGAGAGGCAAGGAATTTACAGTCTGCACACAAATTAGCCAAAAAAAAAATTTTTTTAAAGGATGTGTATCAATGCTCAAGTTCCGGAACAAGACCAAAGTCCAGAAACGGGCTAACAACCAGGATTTGCTGCTTGTGAGCGTGAAAAAGATAAACAGACCTTTCTGGCTATAAATTAGTCTAACAGTACCTGCTGTGATATCACTAAACCTTTATTTCTATAAGTGTTATGAAGGCTGTCATGTTTGACCATCACCAGTATCCTGAATCACTGCAATGTTTTTGTCTCACTGCATCCATTTTACTAGGCCATCCAGGTATTTCTTTGCTTTTCTCTTGCTCTCTTTCCTTAAACACTTCCAATTGTTACTAAGTTCTTCCATTGATTCCTTCTCATAACATATCCAAAAAACATTGATGGTTTATGTCTAATTGTTCTAAGAAGTTTATGACTTGCATCTGTTTCCATAAAAACTGCTTAATTTGTTTTTCTATCCTTACCTGGTATCCTTTGCATTGTTCTCAGAAATCACATCTCTGCCTTGAGTAAGTGTTTTTTCACCTTGTTTAGGTAGGTAGGTGCTTTGTTGGGGAAAAATGTCTTCACATTCAACCAACATCCCTCAAGTGGGGAGCTTAAGATTACAATTATGATTAGGTTCAATGCCTTGGTATTGCACGTCACCAAGAGCCCTTAAAAGGACTCCTGCAGTATTGATACAATCAAAGGAAGCAGACCTTAATACAGTCCCAACTGGCAACAAAGTAATCTACCCGGTTGCCGATGAGTGACATTTTGTTTGCTTTCTGTCCATTTTTCACATTCATAAAACAACACTGGTTCTACACGTCACTTTAACACTCTTTGATATACCAGTTTCCTTTATTGCCTATACCAGATGGCATCAACAGCATGAGCATCTAGAAAAGCTGAATATGCAAGCAGTCATCAATGCATCAGCCAAGGAAGATGAGTTTATTAAAGAGTTTTTCATTTCCTGTGGCAAGGTAAGTTTTGATTATTTCTCTGTTATCTTAAAATTAAAGCTCCTTGTGTCCAAACCAGTTAAAATCAAAAATACTTGTTACATGAAAGTGGGTCTGTTTTTCCCCTCTATAATGGTGCCCCCAAATCCACACAAGGAACCATCCTACTCTATTCTAGGGCAGCTGTGGTAACTTAGTGACTAAACCTTCACCTGCCAGCTTTAAGGTCTTGGGTTCAAATCTGCACTCAGTGGATTTAGGAATAAATTAACTTGGCTCCCAGGCCAACTCAGCCTAAAATAGGTGCTATGGAATATCTTGGAAAGTAAAGGCAGTTGACGTCATGGTGAGCAAATAACCCATCAAGATCCGAATGATCTGTAACAAAAAATATGAGTCTAGCATCATATGCCCAGTGCACCACTGGTATGAAAATTATCCTTTACATTTTGCTGCATTCTAGCTAGTGTTTAAACTACTTTTATCCAAACCAATTACCACCAGATCACCCAGTTTTAGTTATTGTTCTGCTTCTGTCTCAGTACCATTAGCCCATTATGTCTTAGTTATTTCTTTCACTACATTTGTGCATACTAGCTAGCATCAGTCCATTTTATTTTAACCTTCTTTTATTTACTTGCTTGAAATCAGCATGTGTCTTTAATTCTGTTCCAGCATGACTTGCGCTGTTGTTTTTCAGATCCTGCAGGCTTACAGTGTTTTACATCTAGGGTTATTTCATTCAAACAAGTAAATATTTGTAAACTATATTAGGGACACTGTTTTAGTATTTTTTATGTAGTTGGGTGTCATTCCTCACAGGAGCTGTGGAACCTAAATTAACTCTCACCTTTAAGAAACTCAAGCATGTCGTAAGAGGAGACTAAGGGTAGGGTTGGGCTTGAGGTTGGCTACCTCACCCTGTAAAAAACAATAGCCACAAAAATCAACCAACCACGGATAAGTCAAAAAAAGAGAAGCAAGCAAAACACTGCCAACCAAGATGAGGGGAGGCTCTTCAAGTTGAAGAAGTATGGTACAGAGTGGAAAAAAAGCCGAAAGGAGTCCGGATCGTCAACATACTTCTTCTTACCTAATTACAAGAGATGAAGAAAAGATGCTGGCGTTGGATAGGAAACACATTGAGAAAATTGGAGAAAAAATAACTAGAATGTCTTTGTATTGGTACCCACAGGGGCATATGAATAAAAGAAGGCCAAAAAATACATGGAGAAGGGAAGCTGGAGAATGAAGTAAGAAAGATGGGGAGAGCTGCATGCGATAGCAAAGGATAGAAAGACTTGGCCTGAGTTGGTTGAGAGGCCTATGCTTCATTGGAGGCTAAAAAGGCAAAGAAAAAAGAATAAGAAACTCTTTAGAGAAAAGCCCATATCACAGAAATTCCCCACTCCATCCCCCCAAAAAATTACTTAAAAAGCTCGGGTCACACTAGTAAATTTTTAAACAAAATCAGCTATGTATATGTATTTTATTTTTATTTTGAAGAGAAATACATGAGGAGGAATAATCAATAGACACAGACAGTAGTTCTTCTTCTTCTTTGTTCACCGGCTGTAAGCTCCAGCGGCAAGTCTTGGTTGTTCATCCATTTGGGCTTTGTGCCATGACCTGAGTTATGTGTGTACATCTATTTTACTGGCTCATTTGAATGCACCTGGTTGTTCCTTGCAGCTCGGGCAAATGCAGGCCGACTTAGAAGGAAGTTCCTATAAGTCGACTCCTCCAACAAGCTTGTTGGATAGGCAGTGGGTCTGTTCTTGTTTTCTCCCTACAATGGGACACATAAACATACGGGGGAAAACAGTAATTCAAAAAAAGATTCATACCATGACCCCAATCACTAAAGGCTGAGAGAAAATTATGACGTTTTCAGGACCTAGTGTGACTTCCCTTGCCACTCATGCCTCCTTAGGTCACTGGACCTCTTCTATGTTGTGGGGGAGTCATGTTTTCTTTTGTGTTTATGAAACCGTTGCCTCTTTTTTTGTCCTCTCACCATTCACGTGCGTGATTATTTGCACATTCAGCTACCTGTGCGACGGTTCGGGAGTGTGGAAACAGTGATAATATTCTATTCCTATGCTCCTTGTAACTGCTTTCTTTCTCTCAAGGAAAATACATAAAACATCTCAGTTTCGATAGCCAAGAATTGTCATGCCCTCAGCTTCCCCCCCCCCCCCACCCCCACCCCCCACCCCACAGTGCTTCATACTTGTACACTGGCACCTGCAGCACCGAAATACTCACAACACAACCTCCCATAAACATTACATACGCCTAGCGAATGCCAAAACAAGCCAAATCATAACACCCCATCAACATAGGACAGGCCCAGCGACCTAATGAGGCATAAATGGCAAGGAATGTTACTCTAATCCTGGGCCTGGACACGTGAAGAGGTCCAAAAGCCTTTTTTTTTTCCACAATTAAACCACCCCACCTCCGCCCCTCCCCCTTTTTTTGTGTAAAAATAACCTTAATGCTGCTTTTAGTATGTGTTATCATATAAAGAGCTCTTATATACTGTGTAGGCACAAACAGAACTGTAGTCATTTGTGCTAGACAGAGGAGGAGGGGGAGTTTAAGAAGAAATAAAAGATGAAGTAATCCATTAAAATAAATATACAAGGAAACTTCATTGAGGTCAAGGTGGTTCAAAGCCTGATTTGTTTTGCATCTGTTTACCACAGATTCCACTGCTGATTCAAGATCTTCTCACAACAGAGATATGGAAACAGAAAGTGTTTACTGAGTTGATTGATATGGAGTTTGAGCCAAAAACTACATTTCCTATCTATATGGTTGTATGTACACATTTGTCATTTAGTTTTCTTCTTTTTTCTCTTGTTTTTTTTCTTTTTTTGTTTGTTAATGATTCATTTTCTTATACTTATTTCTTGATTGTTCAAATGAAAGTAAAGAGAAAATACTACCCATAATAATGTCATTTTTTGCCCGTAATGCTAAATATTTTAACCCTACCAGACCTGAGGCCCTGAACCTAACTGGCCCCTATACCTGAGCTCCTGGGCATTAACACGAAAAAACCAACATGATATGTAAAAAATATTAGTTACGTGCAAACAAGTGGTTAGAATAAGATGAAACTTAGAGACATTGTAGAAAATAGGTATACATTTCATTTAGCGCCAATATTCGGCTTTTGTGTACCCAGTAGGATTAGCTTTGTTTCACAAAGTGAGCACCAGATGCTGTTTGAGGGACACGTCCCTTTCTCTTACTATCGATCTAGTTTTAAATCTATAATTTTCAAGATTCTTCTCATCACTTGAGCTCTCACTGACTGTGTCACTGCAACTGGGAACGTATTTTTCACAAAATTCTGGCTCCTCAGAGTTTGAATAAATCAAAGTAATGATCACCTGTTGGACTGTGTAATGCCTAGACCTACTTCACTTTCCTGTCGAAGTGCTTGGTTTATCAGCCGCTCGTTTCATTGTGAATTTTTATAATTTTTTTTCCTTTTAAACAACACAAAGTAAATCCAAACACACATGGGCAGCCATTTGCAATGACTAACCACGAGGTTTGATTGCTTATTTTTAGTTTGTGATGTGTTTTATCACGTAGTCCACAAAGTACTAAAAATTGGGTACAGCTGTTTAGCGGTAGATTAGAAAATTACAAGAAAAGTGGTACAGCACTCTGTAGAGCTAAAGATGTTTTTACTAAATGATCAATGCTCGTTTCATTGTGAATTTTTAGAAATGTTTAATGTAAAACAACACAAAGTAAATCCAAACACACATGGGCAGACATTCGCAATGACTAACTACGAGGTTTAATCACGATTGGTTGTTTATTTTTAGTATTGTGGTGCTTTTTATCACGTAGTACGCAAAGTACCAAAACTTTAGAACAGTGGTTTAGCGGCAGGTTAGGAAATTACCAGAAAAGCGGTACAGCAGTCTGGTAGAGCTAAAGATGTTTTTACTAAATGATCTATGCACAACTTATTTCTTTCATTAAATATCACTGATTTTTGTTCTGGAAATTTAGCACTAAAGCTCATCTTTTATTTTGATGTCTCCCAAATTTAAAGATACAAATAACATGGCGTTTTAGTCATGTCAAATTAGATAAATGGACAACTAGCTATTAACATCAAATGGAATGAGGTGTGTAGTGCAATCTCAGTATGGCAAAGCAGGTGTCTGAACTCCCATTTAGAATGGAATTAACTATGTATGTTTGTAAGGCAGATATTTATAAAGAACATTTGCTGAGAAAATGAGAAATCTAGATAATGAATTATAATAGTTTCTTCTTCTTCTTCTTTCGTTCGCCTGAAATAAGTTGTCTATATCAGCAATTTTGTCTCTTGTATAAATTTCACTGTTGTTGTTAATTCATTCAGTGGTCCATAGAGTTTACGTTCCACTGTTGTTCTTTCTGGCCCAAAGATTTTCCTAAATGTGTCAAATTCGGTGCAGTCCTGGAGTACATGCTCTGCTGTCTGGGGCACCTTTCCACAGGTGCACATGGCTGATAGGCCTATCTTGAATTTTGTGTACATGTGGTTATGTTGTCGGTTGTGCCCTGTTCTGAGACGGAGGATAATGATTTGTTCTGATATGTCCAAAATAAAATAGTCGTCTTGTGCTGGGGCTGGTGGTTTCCTGATTGATTTAATGATTCTTTTCTTTTGGTGTTATGTGACTGGTACATCCGGCTGCACTTTTGTCGCACCTTCTCTTGCTAGTTGATCAGCTTTCTTATTTCCAGGCACTCCACAATGTGATGGTATCCACTGCATTACACCTCTTTGCTGAAGGCTAAGTTGTGTCAGCAGTGTTTGCAATTTTGGTAGTTTCCTAGACTGTTTCCTAGTGCTTCAAGTACTGATTTTGCATCTGTCAGCATTACCACATACTGAGAGCCAAGATTGGTATTTAGCAGTTTCTCTGTTGCTATCTTGATAGCCTGAGTTTCTGCATCATAGTTATGGCAGTACTTTCTGGTTGGTACGCTGGACTTATCCCTAGTACCATCTGGAAATTCTATGTACACTCCAGCACCACCATTTCTAACTGCACTTTCTGCGGACCCATCTGTATAGACTCTGACCCATTGTTCTTCTGGGTTTTCTTCATCAATATAACTGAGGGTGGCCATTCTACATATTCTTTTTGCTTGATGTATAAAGCTGCTTCTTTTTAACCATCCCAAGGCTAGGTTCTGAAATCTATTTTTCATGGGGTGATCTGGCATACTGAGGAACTTTTCAGCTTGTATTTGCAACTTTGTATCTCTGCGTTCTCTCAGTGCCTGTGTTTTCACAGCTTTCTCCATTTCTATTATGGGAGTTGATTTCATCCCTCCTGTGATGACTCTGAGCGCTTGATTTTGCACTTTGTCCTACTCCTTTAATGTGGTACTAGATGCTGAACACCATGCAGTTGACCCATATTCCAAGTGTGGAAGTATGCTCTGCTTGTATACTTTATTGAGTATTTTCCCACTGGCTCCCCATGTGGTTCCACTTAGTTTTCTTAGTATGGCTGTCTTCCTCCTGGCTTTGGTTGCTGCCTTGTTGACATGTTTTCTCCATGTCAACCTGTCATCAAATGTGACTCCGAGGTACGTGGGCTCTTTATCATCTCTTAGGGGTATTCCGTTTATTTTGATGGTGCCCGCTTTTTGCTTTGGGGAAAGAGTGAAGAGTGTGATGCTACATTTGTCTGTATTGATGCTGACACACCATCTATTCGCCCATGCCTCAAGTTCATATGTAGCCCGCTGTAGTGTTCTTGTTGTTATCGTTGCATGTTCATCTGTGCACCACAGTACCAGGTCGTCAGCATACATTGCCATTTTGATTCCATTTGGTATTTCAGCAATCAGGTCGTTGATGAATAAGAGGAAAAGTGTGGGCGACAGGACACCACCTTGAGGGATGCCATGTCGCAGTAGAACTTTTTGACTTTTTAAACCATCTACCTGTACCCGGGCTATTCTGTTATGTAGATATGCTTTAATCCAATTGTACATTCTTCCATTTTCTCAGTTTCTTCAAAAGCCCCTCCTTCAAAACCTTGTCAAAAGCTTTCCTTAAATCTATCCATGCCGCGAGTACCAGTTTCTTGTCTTGAAAAGCATCCTCTATTTCATGGGAGAGGTATGTTGTCTGGTCTTCCATAGAGTAGAACTTTCTAAAGCCCGCCTGTTGTGGTGTAATGATGTTTTCACTTTATAATAGTTTACATGCTACAGCAATACTTCTCTGGCCTGTAACTGGAGAAACCATTTGTTGGCAACTTTCCATCCCTGTAGATGATAGTGTTATACTGTGCCACAGGGAGACATGAGAATCACAGCCAATGGTAATATTTAATTAAGGCCTGGAAAACAGTTCCTCCTTTCCATATCACTAAGCCTGGGCAGTATTATGTAGACCCTGTGCTGCCCATGCAGTATGATCACTCCCTCATCCTCCCTTGTTTATTTCAAAAGAAAGATAATACTAGTATGTTTTAAAACAAAGCATGCCACAGAAGTTACTGGATCGTAAGAGCTGTACCCAGTCCTTCAAGACCAGCTCTCAACCAAGGCTAAGGGCCTGGTCTGCATCACCAAAACATTAAGATTTTAGGTAGCATTTTCTGTTCCTTGGATAAAGCTAGTATCCTTCCCAGTGTTTCTCCTCTCCCTAAAGCAGCTGGCACAGTGTGGGATGTCATGCTTGGTATAAGCCACACATCATTAGACATAAAAGATAGGTTTTTATAGGGGCTGCATTAGCGCAGTCGATAGGAGATTCACATTCAGATGCGACTCGCTGCAGCCCACAGCCGGTGTTTGAAACCGGGTGGTTCCTGGGGTTCACCCAGTCTTTAGGAAACAGGTACCAGACTTAACACTCGGGTAAATGGAGGAATGTCACAGTAGCTACAGAGTTGCGTGTGGACTGCGACATAGGCGGACAGTTTCTTATCAACTGTCTGTACTGGTAGCAAGAACTGATTCCGGCAATTCTGACTGGTTCCCGGTGGAAACAGGAGTGAAGCAAGGCTGCGTCCTATCGCCGATGCTTTTTGGTATAGCAATCGACTGGGTCATGCGCAAGTGCATAAATAACGCAAATTTAGGCATTACATGGGTTGACAAAATTCTGGAAGACCTAGACTTCGCCGACGACATAGCACTCCTGAGTTCAGACACACAGACGCCCAAGAAAAAATCAATCGACTCCAGAATTTCTCAGAACAAATTGGACTCCAAATTAACACCGCAAAACAAAAAAATTCTAGACCTTACCAACAGTTCAGTTGATATCACGCTGAACAACAACAGCCTTGAAAAAGTCAAACAGTTTCACTTATCTAGGGAGCAAGATGTCATCTACAGGAGATACCGCACCAGAAATATCCATTTAGAATAGCACTGGCATCTAGTGCGTCTACATCTGGAAATCAAAGACACTTAGCAAACACACAAAACTCAGATCAGTGTTTCTTATAACCTATGGATGCGAGAGCTGGAAATCAACGAAAACTCTAGACACAAAATTAGGTTTTGAAAATAAATGCTTAGAAGAATACTAAATTTCAAATGGATTTACACAAATAAGGCAAGAATCCAGGCAAGAGTATGTGTCTAATTTTATACGAAAACGCCGCTGGAACTATGTCGGACCACGCCCTTAGAATGGATAAAATCAAGACTTCCTGGTACCAGAGGCCCTCATTTGGACACCACAGGGGGAAAAGATCTCGTGGAAGACAAGGGAAACCTACGTAGAACTTCATCACCTCGCTCATACTCAAACATCTACAACGGATTTAGACCGCCGTGCATGGAGAGTAGCCCTACTCGACACAAGAGGAAAGACTAACTAACCAACTACTGTTATATAAGAAACTAATATTTGATTCTTATAAGATATACTTCTGTACAAATAGTCTGTATTTGTATTCCATGTTTTTGGAAAGTATTATTTTTTTTATTGCTTTGCAGTTGTTTTTTTTTTTTTTTTTCATTATTTCCTTTTTTTTTTGATCAGATATATCATGAAGCAACTGTGGTGAATCTCCTGGAGACAATGATGTTTTACAAGGAAACTTGTGAGGTGGCTGATGAAGCAGTTCTTGATCTTGTTGATTACTGCTATCGCAAGTTGTGTTATTTAGCAGCAAGGTAAGTAGTCATTGTCTTTTCTACATACCTATAATCGAGTCACCTAGAATAATATTACTGTTTATTTTTAAGGCATTTATACATCCCCTGATCCAGTGGTAGGCAGTGTTTTTTCATCAGCAGTAAACTCTGACAAAAAGTTCTCGTTATTCACCCGCTTCTAGACTTCAGTCTTGATCTAGAACTTGAGATTTGCATGAACATCCATATTATACAGATCTGGCTTTTTAGTATGCAGACTGGTGGTTCCTTGCCTCTAAGGAAGATATACTCTGGCTTCAAAAGAATTTTCCCTAATTAGTTGACTATTAGGACATGGTTGTTAGGGGGCACTGTGTCTGTTCCTATTATCCCCTGAAACAGGGTCCTGGAACAAACACAGTGAGTTAGAAATGTTTCAATGCAATTAAATTATCACACCCTGGTAAATCCCTAAGGCCTTTTAAATAACGCAAGAAATAAACATTCATATGTTTTCATGAGCAGTCAGACAAAATAGTGGTGATTAACAAATGGCATTTTAGTCAAACGAAAGGAAAGTCCACCTTAAATTTATAAACACACTCTATAATTAGTATTTGTAACTGTACATCTAATTATATTAAAATTGTTTATTTTATTTCTGATTTAAATAATTAATAATTTTTTTTTAACTGATATTATTTAAAATAATTGTGTATAAATAAAACTTTCAGACTGCAAAAGTCACAGTCCACCATGATTGATAAATAATTATAGTAGTAGAGTTGAATAAAATCACATGAATATAATCAGTTTTAAAGAAATCTCTGACAGGATACTGAAATAATATAAAGAACGTGTTGTTACTTTATAATTATTACACAACACAAAAATGATTTGCAATATCTGTCAGGTACACGCAGTAACATTTTATTGATGTCTTCTTTTACAGGGGTCAGAATGAAGAGGACATTTCTTTCCCAAATAAAGAAATACATTCACTGGCTTCAAATAACATGGAGGTGCCATTCAGTTGATTTTTGTTGAAGTTTATGTTTATAATTTGTAAATGAATGAATCAAGTACTTCTTCTTCTTCTTCTACGCGTTCACCAGCTGTAAACTTTGGCGGAAGGTTCTGGTTGCTCGTCCACTACTGAACTGCAGTCCTGCTCCAGAACCTGAGTGTTGCGTGTGCATCAGTTTTACAGATCTCATTCTCTTGAATACAGATTGTTGGTTCCTTGCCTCTCCGGCTGATGGACTCAGACTTCAAAGGAAGCTCCCCAATTAGTCGACTCTTACGACATGCTTTTGGGGAGGCAGTGGGTCTATTCTTGTTTTCCCCACAATGGGGCCCCAGAACCCACACGGGGGATTCAAGTACTGACATCACTGCACTTAGGGCATTCCCACATGTGCTCTTTGTCATCTTCTTCTTTCTTTAGTAGCCACCAAGAGTTGGCATGCTAATAGTACCAGTTGTAACCTGATCTGTAAATAGAAAGTAAAGTGAAGGTCCCTTTTCCATGCCTTTTGGTGTATTTGGAATATAGGGCTAAACCTATACTTCTATAAACCAATCGGCACTTTGTGGGTGATGTTGTCAGCATCACGCCGGCCGCCTTTACTTTCCAGGACTGCACCTGAATCCCACTCAAGGCTGGGTCGACCTGGGAGTCAAGGTTATTTTTTTTTAAAGTCCAGCTCCGTCAGGATGCAACCCATGACCTTCTGATCCACAGGCAGGCGTCTAGCTGCCAACGCCTTGGCGACTTCCCTGTAAATGGAAGTGCAGTCCTATTTACGTTTCCCCACCAAGGAAGAGAGTGACTTTCCTTGCCATTCATTACTCATTGGGTCGCAGAACCTGTTGCGGGGGTGGTATGATATGGCTTGGTTTGGCATTCGCTCAACGTATATAATGTTTGAAGAGTCGGCATGTTAGTAGTACCAATTGTAACCTGATCTGTAAATAGAAGTGTGGTCCTGTGGGCGCTCTTTTGCTTTTTTTTTTTTCACAATCGGGCACTTGTTCTGTAAATTTTCATTATGCCAGTGTGATACTAGTGTGTGTTTGTGTGTTTTAAATATATTACAAGCCTCAATCTTATTTATATTATCAGTTTCTGTTTCATTGTAAAAATGTATTTTTTGAAACACTTTTTCTGTCTTTACATTCTTATTACTCATGTGTTTTTTTTTTTCTTCACACATAAAAAATTAATATTCAGAGTAATACATTCTGAAGAGATAACTAGTTAGAACAGCATCCACCGAGGGACTGAAAGAGTTAAACAAATCAATTTATAATTAAAATAAGTAATATGCCACTTGAATTAGATAAAACAGTGCACATATTCTGAGTCAGCAAGGGTAGAAAGGGAAGAGGATAGAAAAGTGTACACATATTTCTTTTTCATATACACCTTTAGTTACTCATGTAAAGACAATTCTGGGTACTCCTGTCAAATCCGGACGAAGAATAAAAAGCCTTGGACGACTTAGTCAGAGTTCTCTCCCTTGGCCGCACTCCAAACAGTGATCGGAAAAGCCAACGAAACAAATGACACAAGCAACATGGCAGTTAGACGCACTCACATAACTAACATCGTTCTTCTGACGCACGACTTAGTTGCCACGGACGTAACTCCTGCAGACCTGTATGCCATAATGACAGATAACTATGCGTGGTTGCGGTGGCTAGCTGAGCATAGTCTGATAAGGAACACGCAACCGTGTACCTCGTGCACGCGGTCAATGTCCCTATGTCCCCGGCAAGACTGTAGCGACAGATACGGTTGGCGATGTTATCGCTGCTTCGTCGACGCCGTACACAGTCACATACACACACAAACAATTGAGGGCCTCTGGATGCTGGTCAAACGTACAATTCGCCAACGATTGGGCACCAGCCGCACACTATTGGCGTCATATTTAGCAGAATTTCAGTGGCGCCACGCCCACAAACATCAGATTGTCGGCCACTATTTCGAAACCCTACGTCAAAATTTTCACATCTAACCCTAACCCTATCCCTAACCCTACCCCTAACCCTAACCCTAACCCTACCCCTAACCCTAACCCTAACCCTACCCCTAACTCTAACCCAACAACCGCATGATGACTACACAACCATTCACGATGCCTCACGCAACCGTACGCAACCCTGCACGCAACCATATGATGACCACGCATCCCTTCACGATGCCTCACGCAACCGTACGCAGCCCTACACGCAACCGTAGGATGATAGGTAAGTGTGTCGTTTGTTTCGTTGGCTTTTCCCATCACTGTTTGGAGTGCGGTCAAGGGAGAGAACTCTGACTAAGTCGTCCAAGGCTTTTTATTCTTCGTCCGGATTTGAACGGAGAGCCCAATTCTGGTCTAATTTATCATAATTAAAAGTATTGCAAGTATCAGAAAGAGACAGTCATCATGTTTTGGCCAATATTACGAGAAGAAAGAAATCGGAACATGTGATGTCAGGAAAGATTATTCTGTGAAAACAACAGCAAAAAAAATCCACCACATTCAACCCACTGTGAACAGTATCAGTTATAAATGTGGTCTGCTTTCTTTGTGCTAATTATGTTAGCTAATAAATGTTAACTGTACTAAAACTAGTGGCTTGGGAGAAACGTTGGGGAGTGGGCTGTTATGCACTACACACACATATAGACATACATGTACAATTACATATATATATATACAGATAACATGCACATCTGCAGGCCCACATGAGAATTCATGTATATGTGTGTGCATACACACACAGGTATGTGTATATACACACATACATTTAAGGAAGCCAGCGTGTGGTAGCAGCTAGATGCTTGCCTGTGGATACAGTTAGCGTGCTCACACATCCTACCTACCTGGACCCATTCCTGTGCCTTCAGAAGTATTGAGTATATGGTGCTAGTATCATATTTTTATAAACGTACTGGCACTTGATGGTGCATCACATATCAAATTATTTGTCTTTATTTTTATTTTTTTTTTGCTCTTTTAAATTAACTTCTCAGTTGCCAACTAATTTAATACCAAGTTTTCACCACAAAATTTAAGTCACAGAAAGTGTTATGCCCGTGGGGACCCCCCTATAAAAAATCAAAAGTGCATTAATTTAACAAATGTTAAATACACAGTAAAGTGGTCATGGGGGAAGCCAGATTTTTTTTTTCTGTGACCAAATGTGAACAGTAAGAGGACACAATATATGATAGCAGGGACTCATGAGAAAAAGTATTCACACATCATGTATTGCACTGAACTGAAAGAAATAGATCTCACAGTTAAGTTATTGCTTAATGCGTAAATGTTTTCAGTAATAATAATGTTATTTAATAAAGTTGTAGAGTTAGTTACATAAAGTTTCATCCATTTTTGTTTTTTAAATAGGATTTGGAAAGACAAGAAAGATCACTAGAGTTTGAAATTAGCATTAAGGCTCTTTCCCTGCTGAGATATTTTACAGACCATTTAGATTGGTAAGAATTTACTTTAATTTACCTTTAAGTCTGATTTCGTCCATTGGCAAACCTACCAACCTCCTGAAATCTTCTTCTTAAGCAATCTCTGGTCATGCACTTATTCGACTAAAGGCCATAAACTGGGATGTCAGCTCAAGGTTGCTTAGGTTTCCATGAAGCTTAGTTGTTAGGCCTACTAGGAGTGGCCACATACTATTTTACATGATATGTATTGTGGTCTATTCAGCATGAAGACACAGGCAAAGAGCTGATTGGCTCATACATAATTTATATGGGTTTTCGTTTAAATCTGCTGAGATAAAGTGCATAAAACATATCATTATCATCACACACCTTATGCTTGGTGACATAGGTAATCATGTTGTCAACTTTTTTTTTTTTTGTGGTTTTTTTTTTAACTTAACCATTAGGAATCTTTCATTCCTCACTGCTAGCATATCCAAAGATTTGTTTCTGTCAATTCACTTCTCCCTTTGAGACACTCAGTGTTTCTCTCTATCGCAATGTCTTCCAGACCCACGGAGAGTGCAGCCTACGTCCCATGAGAGAGTGCAGCCTACGTCCCATGAGAGAGTGCAGCCTACGTCCCATGACTACATGCAACCTATAATATATGCTGCATACAGTCGTATGACCTAGGCTGAATGCAGTCCTGGGACATAGGCTGAGGCTGTTGAGTAGGGGGGTTGGGGTTAGGGCCAGTTCTAAATATTCTGGGACCATTAAAAGCGCTCTCATCGTTGAATATAGAATATACAATATGGCCGGCCGCTGACAACTACGAGTAAAATACTATGTGTTGCTGGCCGGTCACCAAGCGTGACACCCCAGCAACAAAGGACAGGCCCTGCAACATGGTGACACATAAGGGAATAGGGAAGTCATTCTCTTCTGGGTCGGACAATGTTACTACAACCACAGTTTGATTGTTTATAATCTGTAATAGACACCAGTCTGTACATATTTATAATATATGCAATACATAAATTCAGTAATTAGAAAAGCTGCTGAGTAAGGAGTTAATTAGCATTGTAAATTACTAGTTTTTAGAAAATATAAAAATCTTAAAGAGACAAATCTAGTAGCAGAACAGTAGGAATGAGATAAAGAGACCACATTATAAATCTATTGTGAGTCTTGATGACATGAGAACACCCTAAAAAATTACGAAACAATCAAAATAAATGTTTTATATGTGCCAAGAGACGAGCCGCAAGCATGAACCAGCAGGCACGTGAAACAAATGACAGCAAGTATCACAAATGACCAAAATAGAAAAATAATGAACATATCAATAGTTGAACATAGTCAAAACACCTTTTAAGATCGGATTATATGTCACAAGAATTGTTACTGCAAATATAAAAATGTACCTGATTTAAACACTGTACCGTGAAAATATAAATATTTTTAATTTAGGGTGTTTCTTAATTCCCATTTGTCAATTGGATACCACAGTATTTATAGTAACTTGAGTACATACTCGTATTTTTTTTACTTATTACTTTATAATTTGGCTAAGTAAAAAAAAAAAATTAACATCATTTTTCAGCCTTCCACTGAGTGTCATGACAAGAATACTGAACACCCATGACATTCCTATACTACTTGTTCAGCTGGTTGAGTCACCACCATGGACAAAAAAGAAAGATGGTTTGTAATTTAAGCTTTTGCTTGTTGAATGTTTATACCCGCTGTTCATTATGAATACTGTTTATTATACACTAATAATACAGCCTGGGATGAATTCTGAATTTGTGATCATTTACAAGTTTTAAAAAAAAAACGAAATGACCCTTTTTATGTCAGTGGTGCACAAGGATATGTGCTAGGCTCATATTTTTATAGACCAACTGGCACTTAGTGGGTGATTTGATCACCATGGTGCGACCCACTTTTACTATCCACAACATTATTTTGGTTCAGGTCAACCTGAGAGGCAAGGTCAGTTTTGAAAAATTCCGACTCAGTGCAGATCTGAATCAAAGACCTTCAGGCCAGCAAGCAAGCATCTAGCCACTACCCTACCGCAGCTCTAATAATTTATCAAAACAAAAGAATAATACTTTGAAAATTATGTTGACTTTAGAGTCCTGCATTGTTAATACTTTTGTTATTTTTTAAAAAGTAATTTAGGATTTTCATATTGTAAATAAAACAAGATAATAAAAATTGTTGGTCTCTTTTTCTCTACTTAGACCTGGTTGAGGCTCACCATGTTTGACTTTTTCTTCTCTGTCCAAAAAATTTGCTTCTGCCTTCTCCTCAAGATGTTTCAGAAATGTGATATTGTCTGGTCATTCCAGACAGTGCTATTCTGGCCAGAACCTGGCATACTGATACTCATTGGTAGTCATGGCTTTGTCTTGAGAGACTCTGAAAACCTGTGTATTGATAAGTTGATGACGTAACCGGTTCACTTTCTTTGACTCGTACATTACTTATACATGACTACATATTGTATTACAATAATCATTATGTTTCTAGGGAAAATTTACAAGTTTCTTGAGAGTAAGTGGCAAGAAGTCAAATCTGAAGATATCCTGAAAATGACAAAAACTGAAGGGCAGGTAATTTAATATCTGTTTTTGCTTTAATTTGTAAAGAACAGACAAGTTGAGTGTCCATCAAAAATAAGGACAGAAAACAATGTTTGGTCTAAGCTGATTCAATCTGATCAAAGACTATGGAGATACAAGCAACTTTAAGTTTAATGCTATCTTCTTTCAATGTGTTTAATGTTGAAGTCTTGAAGGTGATGATGAATTTGGCCGATGTAGATAGAACCAATGTTTTCTTTGAAGTTGGAGCACATCTGCCTGAGAGGCAAAGCTAACAATCAGCAAAGAAATAATCCAGATTTGTAACATAAGTGGATACAACACTCGTACCGGAACAGTATCAAAGCCCAGAGATGGACGAACAACCAAGATTTTCCACTGGAGTTTACAGCTGGTAATCATGAAGAAGAAGATGATCTGCTTTGTGTAGACAGTCTTTGTTATATGCTCTAACTGCTGATGGTAGCCTAACATTAATCACAGAAATCAGACTTCTGCTGCTACCAATCTTTTCCTAATTTTGTATTCATTCACATCTCAAGATTTACTGCAGGCATCATAACAGGTTTACTTGAAATTTTAGTACCCTCTGACATTTAACAATAATTGATTATGAATATATATCTACCTCAAATGCTGGCCTGTCTGATATGAGATAATTCTGTAATTTAGAACCTTGTCTTAAATAAAACCGTGAAGTTGTCTAAATTTAGGCTTGAAAAAGTACCTTGAAGTTACCTACAAAAAAACACTTTGACTGAATACCTTCAAGTTGCACGAATTGCCTGTATTTAGTACTTTGATGGAATACCTTAATGTGGTACCTTGAGTTTACCTGAATTTAGTACCCTGAAGTTGCCAAAATTTAGTACCTTCACTGAGAACCTTAAAGTTACCTGAATTTAGTGCTTCCACTGAGTACCTGGAAGCACAGCCAGCTCTAGCAGTAAGGCCAAACAGGTCTACGGGACTTTCAATTTTGTTAGGCCGAGCCAAGGCTGGTCTGTGCTCACCATTGTTATCGAGTAAATTTATTCACAAATTAAACTACAGTTTAATTAAATTGCAACATATTTTATCATTGTCATTATTCTATTTTCTAACGGTTCACTTATTTATCTTCATAATGATAATTCATTCAATAAAATATGTTGCAGGTTAATTAAACTGTAGTATAATTTGTGTATAAATTTACTTGATAACAATGGTGAGCACAGACTCACTATGGACCAGCCTAACAAGACAGGAATTTCTGTAGACCTGTTCTGCCTTACTGCTGGAGCTAGCCGTGCTTGAAGTTGCTTCAGTTTAGGACCTTGACTTAGTGCCTCACAGGTGCCAAAATAGCCATGTTGACTAAAAATTTTTGAAATTGCCTGACAATTGCATGGGTATCATTTCTGATAACAATAATGCCCAGGGAAAAAAAATCATATTTTAAGTTGTTTTTAACTATATTTAGGTGTGGCTGGCCCTATTTCATTTACTCATGGAACGAGCATGTCAAGAAAAATATGACCTCAACAACTATCGTAAAAATGTTATTTTGAAGGTGAGTAATAATTTCACTATGCCATTCAACATCTGCTAAAATCAAATGCTCTATCTCATAACACTAAAATCACAGTATTTGAAATACTGATAAGACTAATTGTCCAGTATAGCTCTGAAACCAGGAGTACAACCAAAAGAGATGAAACCTTATTACAGACTTTTGAGAACAAGATCTCCCTGGTGGGGTTCCATTGTGGAAAGGAGGGAGGAGGGGGGGTTATAAGAGACCCGTTGCCTCCATAGCAAGCATTGTAAGAGTTGACTAATGGGAGATTTTCTTTAGAAGGCATTTGCATGAGAGGCAGGGAACCAACAGCCTGCATACAAATAAGCCAGGTCTATAAAATGGATGTGTACATACAACTCAAGTTCTGGAGCAAAACTAAACTTCCGCTGGAGTTTACAGCCGGTGAATGCGAAGAAGAAGAAAAAGAGAACAAATTCTTACAAGTTTTCATGTGCGAATAAAATACTATAAGAAATAAAAGTGTGGAGACATCACCTAAATAATGTTTTCTTTATCTTCTCCTTTACAACAATATCAAGTTACCTATTTAGATTTGAAAATAGAACACAAGTTTTTCACAAAATCAGTCACTTAAAAATACTTCAGTTAACCTAATATTATTTGCTGCATTAAAATAATGTAAAAATATGTGTGTTTATTTTCGTTATTGATCACAAGCTTTTACCTGTATTTAGTTGCGGACTTATCTGACAGAAGTACTTGTAGACCAGATGCCAGTTTTAGCTGAGCTGCAAAGATACCTTGAACATTTGGCCTTCATGGACCCTCCACCTGTGAAAAAGGACTTAGTTCTAGAACAAGTATGTTTGGCCAATTAATTTTTTTTTTAATTTTAAGGGTGAATTGTTTCAAAATTATATTCTTGTTTATGTTTTTTTTTTTTAAGCAATGTGACTTTAAATTGATTTTTTTCTTACTATGTATAGAACTAACAACCCCATCCCTGCATTTTAAAATGTTTCTGACATTGAGAAAATCTACATTTAAATTATTGTGTTCCCTGTATTAAGGAATGAGCACACAATACAATAATTCCTTTTGTAAGTTTAAGATATAAACACTAGTTGTAAAGTTCAGTTTTTTTATTACCACACATTCTCATTATCCACTAGATTCTTTGTAGTGAAAGTTTGTGGTAATGAATCTCCAGGGAAGTCTGGCTTGAGACTTTGTTGTACACTCTGATAGACTGTATCCTGCATATCTTGAAGTTGTCTGTCAGTTTGTATCTTTGATGATCTCTAGCTCTTTTGCCTCAGCACTTTCTTCCATCATGTTTTTTAACAATTGTTATATTATGTGATGTGGTCAAAGTGCCATGTATTTTTTATTTTTGTTTCCTTTACCAGTACCCATTTTAAATTGAATAGTTCAGGATGTTCCTTATTTGTCTTTTATTCTTCGTTTATGTAACTCCATCCCGTCTTTCACAGACCTTCATTTCAAAGGCCTCTGGTTTATGTTCCATGCTTTTGGTCAAGGTTCAGTGTTGAATACATTCAGCATTTGATGAGTTTTACTGTTAGTTTCTTTTACAGAAATCTCTTTGTCTGTCTGTTTCTCTCTCTCTCTCTCTCTCTCTCTCTCTCTCTCTCGCTCTCTCTCTCTCTCTCTCTCTCTCTCTCTCTCTCTCTCTCTCTCTCTCTTCTCTCTCTCTCTCTCTCTCTTGCTTGCTTGGCTCCATAATGCGGTTTTTTTTCCATCCAAATTGTGTGGTTTACTTTAAATTATTTATCCTTTAACCTGGAAATGTGTTTTTATTTTATGGCTCATTAGATTTATAGCTCAAGTTTGCAGTGTGTACTTGTCTTTTGCTCCTCTTGAAGAACTCTAAAACTTGTAGATGCATGTTTGTTGTTGCAGAGATCTGTTATTTTATCAACTCACAATCTTGTTATGCCTCAGTGTTTGTTTTCTCTCAAACATACTATCATATAGCTTGCTACTTTTCTTGTTTTATCATTCTTAAAGCCTTCTGTCTCTCATTTTAGTACTGAAGAAACTTATTTATTGCGTCTTTTTGGACGCTCCTCATTTATAATGGAAGATGTCTCTAGTTATTCTGTGTTCTGTCCAAATATTTGGGTTGTCCATTGTTTTCAGGAACATATTTCCTTTACTGATTTTGATGCAATCGAAAACCAAAATCTTGTCATTTATTCCGTAGATTATAAATTTTAATCACACATATAGAATTGAAAACAGAGGCAAACATTTTTTTCAGTTATAATATTCTTTTTTTGCCTAAGTACCCAAAGAAAAGTAATTCTGTATTCATCTTAATATATTTTTACTAGGTTCCAGAGATTCGGGAAAGAATACTTAAGAAATATGATGGCAAATGGACTAAAATTGCCAAATGGCAATCCAAAACAATATTCAACCAGTCTGATGATGCCATCAGAGCTCAAGCCCAAAGGTAAATTTTTTTTTTTTTAATTCATATTATTTTAAAATAAAATATTAACTCTTTAAACCCCAGCAGATTTTAGAAGTTAGATGCTCAAGAGGAAAATAAACAAATAAGGAATCACAAATGTATTATATTTAAAGAGGCTAAAGACACAGTGGAATACTCCAATGTGGGGGCCAGATCTCTTTCATTTTATCTGACCAAACGTAAAAAGTAAAAGTTAACAGTGTAGTTGAGACAAGAAAAGACTCAATCACACATTTTTGGTACTCATCATGTTCAGATTCTCTTTAATGTTTGAAGCGTTTATTTGCAGTTTAACAGATGACCACAATGAGCACAAATAAAAAGAATAAGATTCCATCTAGACCAGAGTAGCAAAACAAATACAGTAGTAAAGGTAAAGTCGGGAGATGTGAACCAGCATCATTGCATATGGTTATAAATCATAAGTGCTCTGCCACCAGTACGGACAGCTAAGAAACTGTCTGCCTGTGTTGCCATCCGCACGCAGTTCCTTAGCTAAAGGGACGTTCCTACATTTATCCCAGAGCATTAACTCTGGTAACCATTACCTAGATGGCTGGGTGAACCGTGGGAACCGCACGGTTAACAAATATGTGAAGGAGACAAATAATATACAAATACAATAGTATCACTCCCCCACACTTTTTTCTTCTACTTTACATTCACCATCTGTTAACTCCAGTGGAAAGTTTTGGCTGTTCATGAGCTTCAGGATTCTAGTCTTGATCCAGAACCTGAGTGTTACATGCACATCTGTTTTACAGATTTCACTCATTAGTATGTAGACTGTTGGTTCCTTGCCTCTCAGGTAGATGCACTCTGAATTCGAAGAAAGCTCCCAATTAGTCAACTGTTATGACATGCTTTTGGGTAGGCAGTGGGTCTATTCTTGTTTTCCCCCACTATGGCATGCTTTTGGGTAGGCAGTAGGTCTATTCTTGTTTTGCCCCACAATGGGGCACCAGATTCCTCACAGGAAATTCATCTCTGTACCAAACCATGATGATCTGTTTTCTCCTTTCCATTGTTCACTTGCTCTCAAAGGGCCTTTGCTACATCAGCCTTGTCATGAATCAGTTCACTGCCAATGGCTGCAGAGCTAGCCAATCTGTCTGCCTTTCATAACCCAACACACCCAGATACTGGAGTAAAGATACAAAGATTTGAAATAAATTTGAAGATTTAATAACATCCTTGATGTTGCAGTGTTTTACTTGCAAAACCTTTATACAAGTTTCTTGCATGCAGATGGGCCTCAACATACAACTTTAATTTGTTGGAAGAGCTAGTAGCCGAGCCACCCAAATGTGCTGTCTGTGGCCAGCTTGCCAGCAAGCGCTGCTCTCGTTGTCAGAATGAGTGGTATTGTCGAAGGTGAGTAACATTTTCAGTAAGTTCATCAGCTTTGCCAGAAAATTAATAATCCAGGTCATTCATGTATTTATCTCTTTGTTTTTCCTTTGCTTTTTTCCCCCCCATTACATTTGTGATTTTCTAGGTATCGTTTTGGCAATTATTATATTATTCGTCTTGCCGTTGTTGTTATAGTGCAATCCTGTACATACTACAAGGAACCTGAAGCCCTGACTAACAACTATCTGTCAGCTGCTATCAAGCTTAATTAACATATGGTTAAACCCTTTGACCTGCAGATGTCACTAATCTGGCAGTGACATTCATTATAAATCCCTGTATGCTAAACCGGCATTGTTGCATAGGCCAGTCCCTGACAAGCTTAGTTAAAGGCATTGGTTCTGTTTATGCCTGTGCACTGTCTAGGAGAACTGCTAGGTATTATTTAACAATATAATAGCATTTGGGTGTGGTTACTGAGAAAAATGTTGCTTTTTTAAAGCCATGCTGTTATAATTCTCCTCCAGTCTTCAGTAGCCACAAAATAACGAGGTCCCAGTTTATTCCAAAGGGTTTCTGAGGTTAAAGGCTTAAAAATCAAATTAATTGGTTTCAGAGCCAACAGGTGACCCAAAAGCTAGTGGAAGTTTTGGCGCACTTACCTCATAATTAGATAAAACATTTTTCTTCTACTTTTGAGGTAAGTGCATCAATCCCAGGTATGCTCAATTGTGAGTGTCTAATTATGGTTTCATTTTTATAAAGTATACTTTCATGAGACAGATTCAACCCACAGTAGCAGGCTCTATCTACCCCTGGATAGTTTTTCTTTCATAACAATTTTGCCATGTCAGTGATCTTTTAAGACCTTCGCCTGCAAACCCGAAAGTTGTGGGTTCAAATCTGCATTGAGTGGGATTTATTTTTAAAGTGATCTTGGCCTCCATATTGACCAGCCTAAAATGGGTAACAAGTAAAATTATGGGAAGTTGACCACATCACCCACTGAGTGCCGATTAGTCTATAATACATAGGTCTAGTACTGTCTTTTGTGTGTGTGTGTGTGTGTGTGTAGTCATTATTGAAAAGACTAGGTATTCAATCTCACTACCCAAAAGACCAGACCAAGGAGACTTGAGACGTCAATAGTTTTATAAAATTCAGTTCTGTGGTTTAGAATTTAGTGAACATGTTTCACAATCCCTGATGTACCAGGATTTGATTTTCATGGAAACAGCTTTACCAGAGTCATACCATGGAAGAGATTGGGGCTCAGTTTGTAATATTCTCAGTGAAAGCTCTGAACTCACATATCCACTGCAGCTAACCTCTTCTGTGAAGATGGCACAAAAGAAAACAATTTTTTTTAAACAATTCTCATTTTTATGATGGGATTTGAATCTTGGATACCTTCAAAGCCTGGGTGGACACAGTAACCTCTTAGTCATGTCTTTCTCTTCTTCATAATTAAATCTTAGTCATGTGGTGCAGTCATTATCTCACCAGTCAGAAACTTATTATAGGTCATTGTGTAACTGTTATCTACATAAATAACCATCACTGTGAAAAATAAATTCCTTTTTAGTTTCCAACAATTTGACCTGCGCTAAAACTAAGTAATATTTTAACAGGGAATGTCAAGTTAATCACTGGAAGAAACATAAGAAGGTCTGTGACTTGCTGTATGATGCAGAGAAATTGATTGAACATCAGGAAGGGAAGGACTGAATAGTTTTTATCATTGCTTTGTCACATTTTTTTGGGAAGGGGGGGACATCTTTTGTTTGGTTCTCTGCCATATTTATTTCACATTTTCCAAAACTTCAGGCATATGGAAAATGTAGTGATGAATGTCCAGCTTAAATTCTCATTAATTTGATTTTAATTTAGTTACAAGAGTGTTTCATAATTGTATGTGTTCAAATAAATGGGCACTATTGCAGTATAATAAGATTTTAATCTTTTTTATAAACAATATGTTTTTAAGTTTTCAGAAGTGAACACAGTGTTATCACAGTTTACACAAGATGTCAACTTGTTAACTTGAAAATATTTAGAATTTATTTAGAATAACTTTAAAAAAAGTTGAAGTGGCCTAATAATGCAATACATATTTTCAGTATTAATGTAATTTAAATATTAACATTCTGTTACCAGTGTGCATTCCAAACAATCTGTGGTGTTTGGATTGAGCAGTTAAAATAATTAAACATTGAGACTTCAGGTAGATCTGTTTTTCCAGACTGGGTTAAAAAGCATCTAAATTTATTTTTGGTGGGGGGGGGGGGGGGGGGTAAACAGTTACTATTTATATTCTAATATTTCTGTCTTTAAATAGATCTCTTCCTCTAGTGCTACCTGTTTTCACTTAATTCTAAATAATGTGTTTATTTTAACTAGGCAGCATTGTGCAAATTATTGAAAGTACAGACAGATGTACAACATAGCAAGAAAATGAATATAGTAAACACCAGTACCTTGAAAGTAATAAATAATTTTGCTGTTAATACAGTTGAATTAGATGTTAAAACCAGATTTAATCTAAGTCGTGAAGATTATGATGATCCTAATTGCTAATGTTTGTTTTGTAATTGTAAAATAGATAAGAAAATCTAGTCAGTTAAAGAATAAAATGACTTACTCCATTCATAAGAAATTTATTTTTGATTTTCTTTTGGTGTAAATGTGTTAATGGAACACTTTAATTGATCGGAATGGTAAAACCTTAATGTGACTATATTTTCTGTTTAAGGATGACAGATAGAGTTAAGATTAAGAGAAAAAGAAGCCTGTGTTTAGAATTACGTTTAGAATAACTGTGTGTATAATATGTGTAGTGTGCAGGCATGTGTATGAAGGCTCACATTTTATAAGAAGGGCACACATATTTGAACATGCAAATAATAACCTAAATCAAGAAATGGTGCAAAGCTTAACTATTTGCCCCACTGATGTTCAGCCTCTTATAAAGCAGTTGCTTTGTCCATGACAGGTAACCCCGTACTCGCAGTTCCAGTTTTAGAGCAAATGGGTCAGCCATGCTCCATTCCTGTGTCAATGAAAACTACACAGAATTTGCATCAATGTTTTGTAGCATGGTAGCTGGCACACTTGCCTGCCAGTCAGGTGGTCATGAGTTTAAGTTCTCACTGAGGCAATCTTTTTTTTTTGTAAATTAATTTGTGTGTGTGACTTGGGCTACCAGGTTGGCCATCTCAAATGAGTAATAAGAGAATATCCTGGGAAGTGAAGGCACATTGTGTTGTGATGTTCACTGTATCACACTTCAGGTGCCAATTGGTCTATAAAAATGTGTGGCTAGCAACAATTTCCCAAACATTTTAGATGTGAAACTGTTCCTTGCTTTCCTATACTTTGTGTGAGTTTCTTTCTGTATTTTTGTTTTACCTTTCCCAATTTTTCAAACATTTCAAATCCATGTTTGGGCAGCTAATTAGAAGGATTACTTCTTTTTCTTTATGATTCTTCCACTTCTGGACTTTGGTCTTGATCCAGAACTTAAGCTTTGCATGCGTATTCGTTTTACAGATCTGGCTTCTTTGTTTGCAGACTGTTGATTCCTCACCTCTCTGGCAGATGCACTCCATTTATAAAGATAAATTATTTTTAGGGAGGTTGTGGATCTGTTCTTTGTTCTCCAAAATTGAGCTTCCATAACCCAACCAGGGAGAAGGATTACTAATTGTTCAGTTTTTACTTAATATCATAATTTTCAAAATAGACTAGTCCCCATGATGATTTACCCCAGATTGTCAGATCTACATCTTGAATTGTTTGTTTCAATAAACTATACTACAGTTATGAATTCCTTACAGAATTTATTTTCAATGTATTGTCATGTGTCTGCATAATTCTAAATTTCATATGTATGTTGTGTGTATGTTGTAATAAACAGATATTGTTTAGGATATGTCATATTTATTTTGCCATACTATGATAAGAACGAAACTGGACAAAATATGCCATGACAACTTTAAATACTTATGGAAAGAGAGATATGTAAGACAATTAAGATTTTCTTCAGCGATCTCTGGTCATGCGCATAATCCACTGTGGGTCATAAACTGGGATGTCTTTTCAAGGTCTCTTAGGTTTCCCCAAAGCTTAGTTGTCAGTTCTACTGGGTGTTGCCATATGTCGCTCCGCAGCTCCGCCAGGAGAGGACAGTCTTGCAGGACATGTTCTCGAGTCTGTTCAGCACGAAGGCACCGGCAGAGAGCTGTTTGGCTCATACCTAATTTATGTGAGTGTTTATTGAGTCTGCAGTGTCCAGTGCGTAAGCGAAAAACTGTGACTTGGTCTGTTCTGTTCAAGTGTTTCAGAAATTCTTTTTCGTAGTTATAACCAGTGTTGGTTTTCCAATCTGTTTCTGATTTTCTCTTAATGAGAGTTTTGACTTCTGGAAAAGATAGTTGCTGGTAGGTCTGTGGTTTGTTACTGCCTTCCTTGGCTAAAGCATCTGCGCTTTCATTGCCTTTGATGCCACAGTGTGACGGAATCCACTGCAAGTGAATTTCTGCCTTATTTGACAACATAGCAAGTTCATGTGTTAGACTTTGTAGTGTGCTGTCGGTAGGTTTGGACTCAAGGGCCTGTATAGCTGACAGTGAGTCAGTGAGAAAAACTATCCTGCCTGCTGTGATTTGCAGATTGTTCATATACTGTGCTGCCATCAATAGGGCTGAGAGTTCTACCTTGTAGTTAGAGCAAGTTCGTCCGGTGGGGGCTGCTAGGGACACAGTAGTGGCATCTGGGTGTTTTATGTAAACACCTGCCCCACCATTCGTAGTTGCCTCTTTTGCTGATCCATCCGTGTAGATTCTGGTCCAGCTGTCCTGTGGGAACATGTTGTTGAGGTGTTCCTTTGTGAATGCTTTCTTCACTAAAGCGGGCTCAGCATCTTTTTTTCCCAGGTTCGGGATGGATGTTGACACATTGAGTGTCAATAATTCGGAGTCCCAAAGATCAAAAGATAGCTCTTCAGGTGTAAATTCTTGGTTAAGTAGTGAAGAGTATGACTTTCCAAATTCCTTCGTTAGATGGTTTAGGCTTGTGCGCTTTATTCGGTTTTTTGTCCTGGCTGCCAATTTTTCGTGTAATGGGTGGTTTAGCATTCTCTTCATTTTTTCAGCATGTAGAATTGCTTTTGTCCTTCTTCTTTCTTCTAAGGGGATGATGTTGGCTGCCTTTTCCATTTCTGCAATAGGTGTAGATTCTATGGCTCCCAGAATTGTACGCAGACTTCTATTTTGCATTTTGTCTAGTATCTGTTTATTGGAATGGGCTGCTGTTATCCATGACGATGATGCGTATTCGAGAGTTGGTCTGACTGTGCCGGTGTATACCTGCTTCAAGATACAACTGTCTGCTCCCCAAGTGGTGCCTGCCAATTTCTTCATTACACCTTGTTTTCTCATAGCTTTTTTGTTAGTTTCTAGTATGTGATGTTTCCATGTCAGACGACTGTCAAGCTTGATTCCCAGGAAGGTTGGAGTATTGGAGCGTGGAACAGCATCATTGTTGAATTTTAATGTAAACTTTTCCTCCTTTGTAGACAAAGAGAAGAGTGTTGCTACAGTTTTGTTCCTGTTTACTTCGAGGCCCCATTTGTTGGCCCAGTTTATGACACTGTTCACACTTTCCTGGAGTTTTGATATGGCAGGTCCAATGAACTCAGAGGTGTACCACACAGCTAGGTCATCTGCATGAAGAGAATGTGATACATGTCTGGGTAAAGCTTGAGGTAGGTCATTGATGTAGATCAGGAACAGGACTGGAGACAGTACACTACCCTGTGGTACTCCTGCTCTCAGCTTGAATCTGGGACTATGTGCTTCATCTAGTTTCACAGATGCCCGCCTGTGGGATAGGAAGTCTTGGATCCAGTAGTACATTCTGCCTCTTATTCCACTCTCTTTTTGTTAAATACACCTTCGGCGTTCCACTGCATGATTACGAGTGGTGGAAGTGTGTCCTCGCAGTTAGAAGTGACACCCTGTCCTCCCTTAGCAATGTAGGAAGCCGCGGGGCTGTTGGTGGCTAAGGGTAAACCTGCTTGAGATGTGAGAGCGAGTCCTGCTTTCACTTGATTGTTACCCAACGTGGTGGTACCACTATTGGATAAATATTTGCGCATGGCCATTGAGTTAACCGTATGTGTCGATTCCTCCCCACCAAATATATGGTTGACACATTCCGTTTCTGGGGACAGCTTTTATCGAGTTTGCTCTCTAGACAGTTGCAGTCCCCTGCTGACGAGATTCTGTCTTCCCGAGTGGACCGCCGCGATCAAAACATTGCGAAGGCAGCGTGGCCGAGGCTGCCAAAACTATCGGTCATTATACCAGTCCACCCTAATGCAAGCGTAATAACTTCAGTCAAAAACTAATGATTTGTTTGCTGGCCGAGTTTTTATACTAAATGACAAACCATGGTTCCTAGTCTGTTGATTAAGAATGTGCAACTTAGGCTAACATGTATGTGCATTGGGTGTGCTACTAGTGAAGGAAGATTGGCTAATAAACAGCATCCTGTCTTAGGGGCTGAAATATTTTGGTCACATCAAGCGCCACGACGGATTGGAAAAAAATTTAGCAGAGGGTATGGTACCAGGAAGGAGGGGCAGGGGCCGACCAAACCGAAGATGGGCACAGGATATAAGTGACTCCTTGAGTGTGAAAGTTCATGAAGCGGGAGAGCTGGCGAGAGACCGAGTTTCTTTCAGGCAGACAGTGTTGAGAGCGACGTTCTGCAAAGGACCTGCTACATGATGATGATTGCAAACACTTGTTGGAGAGTTCTGACCATAAGGGGAAACCATACTTAATTCATATTTCTGTTTACTATTACACTGTCAGAGGCATCTATATGAAATCTGCCATTGGTGACAAGAGAAATCTTACGTGCTAAGGAAGTGTAACCATTTCGTGTGTGGCATCAAAGTCTCAGATTTGCAGACTGCTTCCTATGGGTCATCAGTCCAAAGATCACAGGTAGTGAGATTCACATGGATGTTTTGACTAGGCTATGTAGACATGTTTGGGAATGAGCAGACAGATAGATTGGCTTGACTGGCTCCACACCTCAAGGGTTTACTGCAACTGCACAAGGCAGACTTATCTAGAGTTTAAATAACTTTAGGTTGTGAGTGGAGAGACTGGCCAGTTGGTGCTGCAGAATCAGAAGTTCAACAAATGATTCATGACTATTCTTCCCCAGCTGATGAGATTAACTGTACAGATGTCTCTGCATTCAGAGATAGACGAAGTGCTTGGGAGTAGAGTAGAGTAGATTTTTACCCCACCAAGACATCGCACTCGATGATACAGAGTGCCACCATGTGGATGAGGCTCACCATGGAGAGGTCCCAGAAACCGCGTTCAGCCATTAAACCATATTTATGGTCGGGCTATATTGCCGCCCCTGGCAAGAACCAGGGTGGGGCTTCAAAATAAAGTGGATGACGAGATTATGCTTGGGAGTTGATAGCAAAAGTGAATGGGTGTTGCTTAGTGCAACAAAATCTGGCATATGATATCACAACATCTAGTTTTAGAATGGAGGTAGAGACAGTCACTGCTGCCTTTCGCTGGCTTGAGAATTAGCTGTACACACATGTTGTAATTGTAACTGACTCACAGAGTATGTTGAGAAAGGTGGAGACAGGCATGTTCCGTGCTGAGTGGCAGACATCACTTCAGAGATCCTAGGTATTTAGCGCCCTTTGAATATTTTCTCCAGGTGATGCTAGTGTGTGAGGAAATAAGCAGGCAGATAGATTGACTGGTTATGCACCACTTGATAGTGAATTGATATATGACAAGATAGATGTTGTTAGGGCCCTTATGAGCAAGTGAACAGTGTGGAGGCACAGATCATTGCAGTCTGAGGTGAATAGCGCTGCGGGGTTACCAGGGGATCTGGCAGATGTTCAAAACTCAAGAGAAAGGCGAGACGGATGTACAATCAGACAGTTACTGCCATCGGGATTGGAGCTCTTCGCTTGCTGCTTAAGAAGGGGGTGGAGCACTCGTAGCAGTGTCCTGAATGCTATGATGTTGACTCCTAATTCAACATTGAATATGCACTAGGCAGAGGTTGTCTCTCACATGTGAGACCATGTAACTAGTAAAAACAGAAGCCATTGAAAACTAACATCTGGATAAAATGATGCAGCTATGAGTGTCTGCAAGTTCTAAGGTGCCACTTGAGACTCAGGGGAAAGGCAAGACAAGTAGTTAACCAGATGACAAACAGTACCATCAATATGGAAACTCTTCACTGGCTGTTGAAGAGATAGATGGAGTTAGAATATTGGCTTGTCCTGAATACTGTGATGTCAAATCTTTACTAAGATGAACTTAGCTCCTGGGCTTGTCATGAAGCTTGCTGACAGTTCCATTTCAGCGTTGTCAGTCTTTTCATTCACATCATTTCTTGCAAATCTGCACTGATAGATCTGTGCACACTTGTTTTATAAATTGTGCCTATGGTCTAACAGTTCCTCTTTTTGCCTAGCATTTTGCCCTCTTGTATTCTCTTTTATGTTGTAAAGTGTTACGAATAAAAGAATCCTGTTAACTGCAATAAAATATCTACCACAAGTAAATTTGACCATCTGTTTTGCCAAGTTAAACACAAGTTCACAACCATATCTTTTTGCTTGTACAAACACAAGTGGATCAGAGAAGTTAGCAGCAGCTGCTTCAGTAAAATGAAACAAAGTATGGTTGTTTAATGTGTGAGTAGCTCATAAAATGGGAGTTACCTAGTGTCACGGCTAGACGCTCGCCTGGTCGGAAGGTCAAGGGTCCGGGTCCTAATGGAACTGGACTTTGTCCACAGCATTAAATTGAGTACCAGGTACAGTCCATCGTTTTTCTCCCAGTCTTCTTTGATATATATCTTTGATATACCTGGTTACCTATTTTGGTGACATCTGGAAAGATCAGTGGAAATAGGGATAGAGGCAGACCAAGAGAGATGATGCTTGGATGGGCTGAAATGATGGCATGGCTTGATATCATCAAGAGAGCTGTTCCAGGCAACCAGGGCAAGGCACATGATGATGATGATATCTATTTTCCCAACTACATACCTTGGCCGAACGGATCAGCTATTGTGGTGGTGGGGGTGGGGGGGGGGGGCTTAGCTGAAAGTATACCATTCTGGTTGGGAGAAAAAGTTTTAATTGAATAATTACCATATTTCTGTGCCAATCCTGGTCTGCTACCTGTCAGTTTGACACCATAGTGATCCGATTTGCCACGTCTCTTGTATCAGTCTAACAAGAACGAAGGTTTTTTTATATTAAGTGACCACATAATGCGAGATTTAGGGAGATACCATATCATATGGCGCTTAGGATAAGTTAGTAGTATTCGACGTTTATTTAACACTAACCCTAACACTCCTTCTCTCCCCCCCCCCCCCAACCCTTATTATATGGGATGTCAACCAGGTTCACCTTTGCGGTTGATTTCGTGGGATATGCTGTATCCTTTTTGTTTCCTCTTTATCCCTTTATCTATCCAAAGCACCTGCATGTACACTTCTATGGCTCTATTTTGAGAAAAGCAAGAACAGACCCACTACCCTCGAGACAAGTAGGCCTATGTAGTAGAAGTTGACTAATCAAAAATTACGATTGTTTTCTTCAAAGTAGGAGTGCGTCTGTCTGAGGTGAGGAACCAACTGTATGCATATAGATAATCAGGTCTGTAAAACAGTTGTGCATGCACAACTCAAATTCTGGAACAATACTATAGTCCAAGAGGGGACGAACCACCAAAGCCTTCGCCTGAGTTTATAGCCGTTGAAAGCTAAGAATAAGATTAATAGGCATTATATCCTTTAATGGCGCCACTTGTAGCAGACATATGAACCTTGTCTACGGGAGCAGCCTGGCACTTTGATATATACTCTTCTTCAACGCGTTAAACACTTTTAACGTTGTTGAATCGGAACGCATAGTACAACACACGACCGACTCTATCTGCAACTGGAGCAGGTCGTGGTACAACAGTTTTGGAAAAGCACACATGAGACGGAGATTTCCCCGTTTGGCCCGACCTCTCAAATTGGCAGATTGTTTTTTGCCTTTTCCCATTGCGACAAACTTTTCTCTATACATTTGTGTAATTCTTAAGAGCAAAGTGGGTATATAAGTGACGAATTTATGCTAGGAAATTATTATTTGGAATTTGAAAATAATGGGACATCCATAGAATGATCGAAGAAGAAGAAGACTGGGCAGTCAATGCAAAGGAGATTATTTGCGGCAAGAGGCGGGACAAGACAGTAAGGCATACTTGCTAGCTGGCTAGACTATACGTTACCGGGAAACTGTGGACACAGAAAAGTAAGGACTGATGTGCCCTCCTATAGTCTTAGTCGAAGTTTATCTCTTTCTCTTTCTCTCTTTCTCTTTCTGTCTACGCCGATTTATGTATGTATTGGCTGGGCTGTTAATGATTATTATTAGTCATCGCTAGTGTATTACTATTGTGGCAGGTAATGAGTGTATGTATTTGTATGTGTGTGTGTTTTTTTTTTAAACCACTGCGCGTTTGAGTATGCGTGCTGAATTTTAGTAATAAAGTGAGATGGTATGTTGGCTATGGGACACAAGTAGCACACATACACCTTCTTGTAGGGAGTCGGCAGCCCGAAACCCAAGGTGTCTCCTTCGTGCCAAAGAACTGCATGGCTGTTTGGTGAACAGTCGTTAACGAAGGCAGGCAGGTCGTTGTAGGGGCGACGCCTGCTGGTGGATGTAATGTCCCAAGTCCCTTCCTCAACTAATGCTGGGGTGACCGTTTATTAACCCTCACATAATGCTTCAGGTCAAAATGGACGCTAGGCACGGCCACTGTTTTGAACCGAGGCAAAAATGTGTGCTTCTGCCAGACGGTGGCCATTGCATTTTTGTTCCATTTGTAGACTGGAAGAATATTGTTTCGTTGCCCAGCTTCTGAGTTAAATGCATAGCGTGGCACTGCATGGTGCGGATTTAATTTTGAATGTTTTTTGACTGTGACCAACGTGGTGGTGTAAATTGTAGGTTAAGAAAATGGCGCGATAGCGGTTGTCGCAATATTGGTGGGGCCATTATGTGATTAAAATTAATCGCGCGTGCAACTGCTGATCTTTTGGTGACTTCTGCTACCATCAATGATGAACTGCATTTCTAATGTCAGGCTTGTTCTAGCACTTCGGATAGCTACCGTATGCTATTAATGCGTATGTATGCTAGATTTGCTGAGACAGCGGTCTGTCAATCCTTCCACAAAGGACTGTGATAAACATAATGTGTGTTTTTCGTTGGCACAGGAGCGGAGCAACTATGGGGTGACCCGTTTGCCATGAAGCTGAAACTAAGATTACAAGATTACCAGATAAGTCGAAGTTTTTAGTTTTTAATTGGGCACCCAATACTTGCTCCGTTCCTGTGACCTGCAAAATTCCTGAGTAAATGGTCCGTTTCCCCGTGTGGGTTCCGGTGCCCCGTTATATAAAAACAAGAATATAAATGTTCCCTACCCACAAGCATGTCGTAAGAATCGACTAATTGGAAGCTTTCTTCAAAGTCGGAGTGCATCTTCCTGAGAGGCAAGGAACCAACAGTCTGCAAACAAATTAGTCAGGTCTGTCAAACGGATCCACACGCAACACTCCAGTTCTGGCAGAGGACTGTAGTCCGGAAGTGGACAAACTACCAGAACTTTTCGCCAGAGTTTACAGCTGGTGAACGCGAAGAATAAGAAGAAGAATGGCCCGTTGCCTGTGAGAATCTCACACAAAGTGACGACTTTTTTTTAAGAACTACAGTTTATGCTAGTGCGGAATAAAACAGAGCAGTGGAAGAAAATTCGGAAAAAATAATTTATGTTGATTGGAAGTTTCGTTTGAGAAAAGTGAATTTCCATTTAACCGTGATGAGGATTGGGTTAGTATTTTGCACCACAAGTCATTTAAAGAGCTTACCATTTAGCTCTGAATTGTTTAAAAACTCTAGTTAGTCATGCTTTTAATGGGATTGGGGGGGGGGGGGTCCTCTCATATCATCATTCTGAAACTTCTCGAGGTGATAGCGAGAATAAGAACATAATTCCTTATATCTAACAAATGCTACAAGGACTTTACTGCATCGTCTTATATATTAAAGAACGTGTCTACTGGCAAAGTATATGGTGCTGGTTTTGGTGGAGACGATAGTGATGACCTTGATCTGAAGATTTTATTATGATATGAGAATCTAATTATGACGAAAAATGTGTCTAGGAAGCTCAACGAAGGGAATGGAAAAGATGCATACAAACATAACTGAACGTTTCGACCAAAGTCGTTGAGCTTTCTAGTCTTATTTTGTGTTATACTTTTACTGAGATCTTGTAATCAGCTCGACTGCATTCACCTCCGATTTACCCCATCACTTATGATATGAGTATATATATGCAATTATTTCCTCTTTTCATTTTGTTTTTGCAATTTCTAGCCTGCGTTTGGCAGATTTTGTGAATTATTACCTGGCAACCCGGCTACACTTCCTTACCAAGCCGGCAAGCCCTCATTTGGACACCACAGGCACAGGGGAAAAGATCTTGTGGAAGACCAAGGGAAACCCTACGTAGAACTATCATCAGGGAAGGCTCGCTCATGGGCCACTCATCCAAGACCTACAACAGATTGCAACGAACAGCCATGCATGGAGAGTCATGACCTCTGCCCTATGTGCCGCACTCGACACAAGAGGAAAGACTAACTAACCCGGCTACAGACGAGACGCAGGACGACGTGCTATTTTAGAATTTCGGTGCGAGCGAACTAAGTTGGCGCTCACATGTTGGTACAAGAGCCTTTCAACAGGTAAAGTAGATACTTGAATACTACTTTTACGCCAATATGTCCGGCTACGGTAACCAGTGTTGCAGTTGACAACATATAAACAGTTATTTGAGATTTCAAGTAGAGTTATTTATGAAAAAAAAAGTTTATAATTAAACTGACACTTTTTACATTGAACATTCGTACAGAAGTTGCTGCATGGCTATGCTTTATTTGTAAAATTAAAACCAAGCTAAGATTATACTATAGTGCGTTTTAAAACTCATCATGTGATTGGTCAGCCTTTATCAGATATCTGGAAAACTACGGATTAGCACGAATTTTTGCATGTGGTCTTAAGTAAGTCAATCTAATCCTATGTTTTTATTATTATTATTAATATTATGATTCGATAATTTAGTCATTTACAATTGCGGCAGATCATGCTGTGTTCCTAAAGCGGTAAATTAAATGGCTCTACTGGCAAATCCGGACGAAGAATAAACAGCCTTGGACGAGTTAGTCAGAGTTATCTCCCGTCGCCGCACTCCAAACATACAGTGATCGGAAAAGCCACAACGAAACAAAGAAGACAGTCACGTCGACATCAGGGCTGCCAATGCTTGGTTGTTTCCCCCAGATCTGGGTTTTTTTTCGACGCTGCAGGACAATTCTGGGTGTTTTTTTTGTTTTTTTGGGTGTTTTGTTTGTTCGTGTTTGCCGATTTGTATGCTATAATGATCGATAAATTTGCGTGGTTAGGGGGGTAGGGGTTAGGGTTAGGGATTAGGATTAGGGTTAGCGGTAGGGTTAGGATTAGCGTTAGATTTGACAATTTTGACGCCAGAGTTCCCTATAATCGCGCACAGTCCCATACACACACACAAACAATCGAGGGCCTCTGGATGCTGGTCACACGCACAATTCGCCAACGATTGGGGGCACCAGCCGCACGCTATTGGCGTCATATTTGGCAGAGTTTCAGTGGCGCCACTCCCACAAACATCATATTGTCGGCCAGTATTTCGAAATCCTACGTCAAAATTTTCACATCTAACCCTAACCCTACCCCTAACCCTAACCCTAACCCTACCCCTAACCCTACCCCTAACTCTAATCCAACAACCGCATGATGATGACTACACAACCATTCACAGTGCCTCACGCAACCGTACGCAACTGTGCACGCAACCATACGATGATGCCACGATGTCTCACGCAACCGTACGCAGCCCTACACGCAACCGCAGGATGATAGGTAAGTGTGTCGTTTGTTTCGTTTGTTTTCCGATTACTGTTCGGAGTGCGGCGACGGGAGATAACTCTGACTAAGTCGTCCAAGTCTGTTTATTCTTCGTCCGGATTTGCCAGTAGAGCCAATTAAATTTCTGTGATCATTGATCTGTTTGACTCAGTATATGTACTATGTGTATATGTACTAACTATGTGTATATGAGTATATGTACTAACTATGTATATGTACTAACTATGTGTATATGTACTAACTATGTGTATATGTACTAACTATGTGTATATGTACTAACTATGTACTCTCTACTTTCGGGGACTATACAGCCACCGCAGAGAGTATCCCAAACGCCGCTCAGGCGGCGTGGATTGAGGGTAAACTAAAATAGATGGCTGTGACTCACGAACAAATAAAATGAAGGCAGCTGCCAATGAAGGCCAACCCCACGTCCTCGTCGTGAGAGGTGGTAACAGGACAAAGTAGGGGATTGCTAGGTGTGGGCGAAGTATGGTGTGGCCTCATGCCACGGGACCGCTACGGTAGCCATGAAGGCCACCCTAGGTCACCCCGAAACGTCCTGGCCAACAGGGCTCTGGTGAAGTTGCGACAGGCCTAGCAAGCCGGCAATGGATTTATTACCGCTACAGAAATCAAAATGAGATATAAACGGACTGATCAAACGGTATCTGACCATGGCAATGTTAAGGGACTACGAGACAGAACAGCGAAATACAAGATTGCAACAAAGAAGACAGATCTAAACATAGCAATAGAATACAAAGGCATTAAACAGGCATCTGAGTTTAAATATCTGGGAACTACATTTACCGAAGATGGGGAATTGGATAAAGAAATTGACATTAGATGCAGTAAAGCAAACCAAGTATTGGGACAGCTAGCCCCCCTCTTACAGCATAAGACAATTCCAATCAGCACAAAGAGACATCTTATTCAAAGCATATTTATTCCAACTCTGTGCTACCAGTGCCAGACATGGTCACTCACAACAAACCATAAAAGAAAATTAGTAACCACGGAAATGAGATGTCTGAGAAGGGCTGTAGGAGTGACCATAAGAGATAAGATCAGGAATGAGATCATAAGAGAACAAGTCGGCACAGAACCAATTCTGGATTACATACAAAGACAGCAAGTGAAATGGTTTGCCCACTTAGAGAGAATGCCTTGTGGCACCATACCATACAAAGCATACATGGGAAGAGGACGTAGAGCACAGGGTAGACCAAGAACAAGATGGAAGGATAACATCAGAGAAACTCTACAACAGCACGATGTGCCTATGGTCGAGGCAGCCAGAAGAGCTAGAAACAGAAACTTATATCTCCCTCGACACCCACAGCGGTAAAAGAGGAAGTGAAGAAGAAGAAGAAGCTGCAGGAAATGCGGTAGCTGCTGCTTGTGAGTCCCAGCGATCTAGTTTAGCCCCAATCCACACCGCGTGGGGATACTATCGGCTCAGGCTCTGTTAGGGTATATTTTCTGCCTCGATAATTTAGGACTGTTATTCAGAAGATAGCCGTAGTGTAGTTGGTTAAAACCTGACTTCGCAGCAACCGGTTGACGAACTGGTCTAGGTTCCGAATAGTTGTGATATCCATAGTACCAAGGCAAAGACAGCTCATGGTTTCTGGATATTTAAAAAAAAAAGTATATTCTCACTAAAGTGTTTTAAATAAAAATGCTACTCAGAAGGTGCTAGCCGTACTAAGTACTTGTACTGGGGATGATGTCCACCTGAGAATGATATACTTATGACACTTGTGCAGGGCTATCTTCTGAATAACGGTCCCAAAGAGGCTGAAAATATACCCTAACAGGTCCGCAATTTACATGTGACTGAGGCCTTGTTAGGGTATATTTTTGGCCTCGATAATGTGGGACCGTTACAGAAGATAGCCTTGTGCAGTTTGATGTTTAAGTTACCCTTACTCAATTTACTTAGGGGTCACGTAAGACATCTTTTTTCAATTCATGACAAAATGAAAGGAAAACTGTTAGCTACTGTGGTATCAGATAATGTTAAATACTTTAAAATGTTAACATAATATGTTACTTATTTATCATTTATTTCGGTTGACTTTTAGTACATAACATATTGTATAGTTTATTTACCAACATAATTAAAGAGTAATATTTAACAATGGCAGTAAGTTTTTCAATAGCAGATTTAATGTATTCAAGTAAACTATTTGTTATTTCAGGATAACGGTCTGCAGAATGGGACAAAATCAATTATGGCCCCGGAAGGAGGAAACATTGGTTGGATTCAGCAAGGTGTCTGTGGCATGAGGCAGTCTCAGTGCTTATTTACATTAGTTACATCTTTTGGTTTGCATGGTAGGTTGTTTCTGTTCTCTGCTGTCTGTGGGAAAGGAAGAATGTTTGATTTCTTTTTTTGCTTTCACCGGCTGTAAACTCTGGCTGAAAGTTCTGGTTGCTCATTCACGTGTGGACTCCAGTTCTGTTCCAGAAACTGAGTGTTGTGTGCACATCTGTTTCAAAGGTCTAACTAATTTTACATGCAGACTGTTGGTACCTAACCTTCTCAGGCAGATGTACTCCGACTTTGAAGGAAGCTCCCAATGTCGACTCTTACGACAAACCTTTAGGCAGTCAGTGGATCTGTTCTTGTTCTCCTTACAATGTGGCCCCGGAATATGCACAGGAATGTTGATTTAAGCAGTTCATTAAGCATCCTGTCTCAGAAGCTGAAATATTTTGGTCATATCAAGCGCCACGACAGATTTGACAAAAAAATTATAGCAGAAGGCATGGTACCAGGAAGAAGGGGCAGGGGCTGACCAACATGAAGATGGACACAGGATATGACTCCTTAAGTATGAAAGTGTGGGAGAGCTGGCAAGAGACCGAGTCGCTTTCAGGAAGACCGTGATGAGAGCTATGTTCTGCAAAGTACCTGCTACATGATAGATGGAGTTCATTATACAGTTTATTGCTAGGGAGTGAATGAAGAGGGTTGGATACCTGATGTATGGGTTTGGACGAAAAAAACATAAGAAATCAACAGTTTAAATAAATAATAGCAAATGCATACAATTTACAGCTCATACTCTGCATATGATGATCAAAGATGAATGGATAACAGCTTGATAAGTCCATCACTGTGATAGATACTTGACCATGTGATGGTTTTAAGTATCTCACAGTGGTATTCTGGTCGCTGTAATGTCCTCTTGGAACGGATATCTGATGCACTTGTAATTATTTGACATAATGGGAGTATTGGTTAATTCTTCTTTAGTGGCTTAGTGATCAAGCCATTTTCTTCATGCTATGAATGTCATTGGTTCATTTCAGGGAGTCCTGGGGGGAGTGGGTGTATTCATAGTGAAGTGGTCAGTCGGTTTACCTTGCACTCTAAATGTCATGGGTTCCATTTCAAGGGGCCTTGTTCAGTTTGTGAGTGCAAATTTTAGAGATTCCTTGTTATCATTGCTGAAGTTTGTGCTTTGTGTGGCGCTATTAGCAGGTGGCTATTGTGGAGAGACTGAGCCATATGGGTAGTGAACCCAGGGCAGTGAAGTTAACCATGTCAGCTTTAGTTAATATATTGTCTCAAACATGTGAATTAGCAGTTGTCTGCATGCATTTGTATTCAAAGAATTGTGTAAAATGCCCATGTTGCCTCAATGTTAAGGGGCTGAATGCAGAAGTCTTTAATAGACCTGGAAGTGATAAGTTAAGCAAATATTTCTAAACTTGAGGCTGGAATCTGGTGCTGCTTTCTGGGAAGGTGAACCCATACAACAATTACAGGTAGTCTTAAAGAGGATATTGCAGTGGGGTTTGAAGTAGGCCTTAACTTTATGTAGGTCGGGACTTGATAGAGTAGGCCTTAACTTTATGTAGGCCAGGACTTGATGGAGTGGCCAGTTCCTTTCTGTCCCAGAATATGAACTACCCATTTTTTATGAGACTGAGTGATGTTGATTAGAAAAAAATCCTGCCACTTTTAGGGCTTGATCTCAGGTTGTTTTCCCAGTGGACAAGCATATTAACCACTATGTCACTGTCACTGATTCAAAAGGATGTGTAGGTCAGAACATGCATAAAGAATTGTCCAGTCTGCTAGTCAAAGGAAAGAAATTTGACCCACAGGAAGTGACACTATGGGGTACTGGTGAAGCATGTTTATTGCCCCATAGACATGTAGAAAATGTTGAAGCATGACTGAAGAACAAGGTGATGGCTAAAATGTGTGAATGTCACAGCTCTGCTGTAAATAAATCTAATTAAAAAAAAACTACTGTGGTAATGTTGAATACTTAAAAATGTAAACATCGTAAATACATATTGTTTAACTTTACTACCTTAGAAGCTCTGCAGTGATGAAATTTAAAACCTGGAGTCGTGCACTTGGGTAGCACAGACAAAAGTGAGCAGTTGAATGCTTTTCTTTAGCATAAAATCTTATTTCTGTTTTGTGCAAGTGTTTATGACAATGATACCATATAGTTTTCAATCTGAGCAGAGGTGAAAGCAACTTTATATGGTAAGTTGCATTCAACAGCAAGTGATGACTTCTATATGATTAATCTGTGTAGCACATTGGCTTGACTAAGACTTATCTTATGTGTAGGCTTATTTTTAAAAAATATGGCCTCACATAGCGGTCTTGGTCGTCGATATGGCTTAATTTAAATCTGATGCTGTTTGTAGTTAAGATAACATCAGTGAAACTCTACCTCAGCACGATGTGCCTATGGTCGAGGCGGTCAGAGGAGCTAGAAACACAACCTTATATCTCCCTCCACACCCACAGCGGTAAAAGAGGAAGTGAAGAAGAAGAAGAAACATCTCTTGTATTTAACACTTATTCATCATTGTTTTGTTCTCTGTAAATGCATTACCCTATCCTTGAACTCTTATCTGGGTGAGGGTAATTTCTGATACTATTTCTGGGGTCCCTGGTAAGGTCTCCTTATCAGGTCTGCACTTTATAACTTAATTTAAACATTTGCCAGAGTATACTTGAAAAGTCATAACTTTCTGTCTGTTCATACACTGTATTTGGCCTCTTTAAAGCTTTAACAACTGAATTCTTATAGGGTTGGCCAGGTAATTATGTAGGATTGTATTATTTAGAATTCTTGATCTTAGTGAGCCTACTCCATCAGAATATCAGAGAGTAATAAAAGGCTGTGTGGTTCATTGCCAATATGATTGATAAGTAATGTTTAATGTTAGTAGGCTTTTGAATAGCAGAATAGCCTTAACTTGTAGCTTTATTAAAGTAAACTGTTTATTTCAGGATACAGTCCACAGAATGAGGCAGAAATCACTGATGGCTTAGGAGAAACAGAACTAATGGGTTCCTAGCAAGCTTGTTTAGGACTTGCTTTAGATTGGTTGGATTCATCAGCAAGATGTTTATGGCATGAAGTAGTCATCGTCATGCAAAACCACCCTAGTCACATCTTATGATAATCATGGTAGGTTGTGTGTCTATTCTCTGTTATCTCAGTCGGAGCCACTGTACATTAGGCATTTCCATGCTTGTTTAGTCCTCTGATGCGGCAGATACTCCAAGATACCTTTACTGATTGTTCCAGTGAAGAGTTGGTTCTTCTATCTGAGCCTTGAATGCAGCATAAAAGTGCTGCACCATACTTTTTTTCCCACGTCACGCAATTATATTAGTGTCAGATTCTATTCTCAACTTTTTAATGGGCAGAGAAAAATGTTTGATTGTAGTAATTTGTTATACAATTAGTTACTTTGTGTTAAATGAAGAGGTGTGTATACCTGAAGTACAGATTTGGAAAAAATATTAACGATTGAGAATTAACGGTTTATAAAATGTGTGAATAAATGCAGACTATTCTGCCCTTGCTGTGTATATGATGATCAAAGGCGAATGGATAACAGCTTGATAAGTCTATCACTGTGACAGATACTTGACCATGTGATGGTTTTGAGTGTTTCACAGGAGTATTCTGGTCGCTGTAATGTCCTCTTGGAACGGATATCTGATGCACTTGAATTTATTTGACATTATTATTATGGGTGTTATTTTTTCTTGAGTTCCGGATTAGTCAAGCCATTTTCTTCACGCTCAGAAGGTCATTGGGTTATTTCACAGAGGCCTTGTTAAGTTTGTGAGTGCAATCTTATGGAGATCTCAGAGATTGCTGCTGGATCTTATGCTTTGTGTGATGCTCCCAGCAGGCGGCTAGCCTTTATATGGAGAGATCTAGCCAAATAAAATAACCCAAGTCAACCATCCCGACTTCCAACTTCAGTTAATTTTTTTTGTGGGTCTCCAACAGCAGAACGTTTGGATTTAGCTATTATCTGTGTGCATAAGGCAATGCATTGTGCAAAATACCCATGTTGCCCCTATGTTTGGTAGCAGAGTGCAGCTGTCTCTAATAAGTTTGAAAGTGGTAAGAACTTAAGAAGTGATGCGTTCTGGGAAAATGAGCCCACACAAAAATGATAGTTGTAAAGATATAGCAGTGAAGTGTAGGCTATGACATATGGTGAAGTGGCAAGGTTCCTTTCTGACCCAAAAAATTAGTCTACTTATTTTGTGAGACTGGGCTGTGTTGATTGGGGGAAAATCTTGCCACTTTTGCGGTTTGATCTAAGATCATTTTCCTAGCGGACGAGCATAGTAGTCACTCAGGCTCATACAGAAGGATGCAGTTGAAAATGCTGGCCAGAATATATCTTACAGAATTGTGCAGACTGCTAGCCAGAGGGAATAAATCTGACCCACAGGAGGAGACTCTATGGGGCACCGGTGAAGCCTTCACACTGTCCTGTTTGACCCATACGGGAATAGACATGTCAAACATTTTGAATTGTGACTGAAGAACAAGGTGTTGGCTAAAAGTTGCAAATGTCACAGCTTTTGGGTGTATAGGACATATAGGAATTGACCTATATTTTATAGACCAATCGGCATAAGATGGGCGATGTGGTCAGCATCACGCTGGCCATCTTTACTTTCCGGGACGCACCAGGTACCCACTCAAGGCTGTCACTTTTGAAAAAAGTCTGACCCTGACGGAGCAAACCAACGGCGAGCGTCTAGCCACTCTGCCATGGCAGCTCCTAAATGACACAACTATAAACTGACTGCTGTGATAGTGCAGAATGCTTGGTAATGTGAACAAAATATACACACATTTTTTTTTTAAATCTGAAAAGGCATTTTGTTGTTGACTTTACTACCCTGAAAGCTCTGCAGTGATGAAAATTAAAACCTGGAGTCGTGCACTTGGGTAGCACAGACAGAAGCGAGCAGTTTAATGCTTTTCTTTGGCATGAAATCTCATTTCTGTTTTGTGCAAGTGTTTATGACAATGATACCATATAGTTTTCAATCTGAGCAGAGGTGAATGCAACTTTATATGGTAAGTTGCATTCAACAGCAAGTGATGACTTCTATATGATTAATCTGTGTAGCACATTGGCTTGACTAAGACTTATCTTATGTGTAGGCTTATTTTTAAAAAATATGGCCTCACATAGCGGTCTTGGTCGTCGATATGGCTTAATTTAAATCTGATGCTGTTTGTAGTTAAGATAACATCAGTGAAACTCTACCTCAGCACGATGTGCCTATGGTCGAGGCGGTCAGAGGAGCTAGAAACACAACCTTATATCTCCCTCCACACCCACAGCGGTAAAAGAGGAAGTGAAGAAGAAGAAGAAACATCTCTTGTATTTAACACTTATTCATCATTGTTTTGTTCTCTGTAAATGCATTACCCTATCCTTGAACTCTTATCTGGGTGAGGGTAATTTCTGATACTATTTCTGGGGTCCCTGGTAAGGTCTCCTTATCAGGTCTGCACTTTATAACTTAATTTAAACATTTGCCAGAGTATACTTGAAAAGTCATAACTTTCTGTCTGTTCATACACTGTATTTGGCCTCTTTAAAGCTTTAACAACTGAATTCTTATAGGGTTGGCCAGGTAATTATGTAGGATTGTATTATTTAGAATTCTTGATCTTAGTGAGCCTACTCCATCAGAATATCAGAGAGTAATAAAAGGCTGTGTGGTTCATTGCCAATATGATTGATAAGTAATGTTTAATGTTAGTAGGCTTTTGAATAGCAGAATAGCCTTAACTTGTAGCTTTATTAAAGTAAACTGTTTATTTCAGGATACAGTCCACAGAATGAGGCAGAAATCACTGATGGCTTAGGAGAAACAGAACTAATGGGTTCCTAGCAAGCTTGTTTAGGACTTGCTTTAGATTGGTTGGATTCATCAGCAAGATGTTTATGGCATGAAGTAGTCATCGTCATGCAAAACCACCCTAGTCACATCTTATGATAATCATGGTAGGTTGTGTGTCTATTCTCTGTTATCTCAGTCGGAGCCACTGTACATTAGGCATTTCCATGCTTGTTTAGTCCTCTGATGCGGCAGATACTCCAAGATACCTTTACTGATTGTTCCAGTGAAGAGTTGGTTCTTCTATCTGAGCCTTGAATGCAGCATAAAAGTGCTGCACCATACTTTTTTTCCCACGTCACGCAATTATATTAGTGTCAGATTCTATTCTCAACTTTTTAATGGGCAGAGAATGTTTGATTGTAGTAATTTGTTATACAATTAGTTACTTTGTGTTAAATGAAGAGGTGTGTATACCTGAAGTACAGATTTGGAAAAAATATTAACGATTGAGAATTAACGGTTTATAAAATGTGTGAATAAATGCAGACTATTCTGCCCTTGCTGTGTATATGATGATCAAAGGCGAATGGATAACAGCTTGATAAGTCTATCGCTGTGACAGATACTTGACCATGTGATGGTTTTGAGTGTTTCACAGGAGTATTCTGGTCGCTGTAATGTCCTCTTGGAACGGATATCTGATGCACTTGAATTTATTTGACATTATTATTATGGGTGTTATTTTTTCTTGAGTTCCGGATTAGTCAAGCCATTTTCTTCACGCTCAGAAGGTCATTGGGTTATTTCACAAAGGCCTTGTTAAGTTTGTGAGTGCAATCTTATGGAGATCTCAGAGATTGCTGCTGGATCTTATGCTTTGTGTGATGCTCCCAGCAGGCGGCTAGTCTTTATATGGAGAGATCTAGCCAAATAAAATAACCCAAGTCAACCATCCCGACTTCCAACTTCAGTTAATTTTTTTTGTGGGTCTCCAACAGCAGAACGTTTGGATTTAGCTATTATCTGTGTGCATAAGGCAATGCATTGTGCAAAATACCCATGTTGCCCCTATGTTTGGTAGCAGAGTGCAGCTGTCTCTAATAAGTTTGAAAGTGGTAAGAACTTAAGAAGTGATGCGTTCTGGGAAAATGAGCCCACACAAAAATGATAGTTGTAAAGATATAGCAGTGAAGTGTAGGCTATGACATATGGTGAAGTGGCAAGGTTCCTTTCTGACCCAAAAAATTAGTCTACTTATTTTGTGAGACTGGGCTGTGTTGATTGGGGGAAAATCTTGCCACTTTTGCGGTTTGATCTAAGATCATTTTCCTAGCGGACGAGCATAGTAGTCACTCAGGCTCATACAGAAGGATGCAGTTGAAAATGCTGGCCAGAATATATCTTACAGAATTGTGCAGACTGCTAGCCAGAGGGAATAAATCTGACCCACAGGAGGAGACTCTATGGGGCACCGGTGAAGCCTTCACACTGTCCTGTTTGACCCATACGGGAATAGACATGTCAAACATTTTGAATTGTGACTGAAGAACAAGGTGTTGGCTAAAAGTTGCAAATGTCACAGCTTTTGGGTGTATAGGACATATAGGAATTGACCTATATTTTATAGACCAATCGGCATAAGATGGGCGATGTGGTCAGCATCACGCTGGCCATCTTTACTTTCCGGGACGCACCAGGTACCCACTCAAGGCTGTCACTTTTGAAAAAAGTCTGACCCTGACGGAGCAAACCAACGGCGAGCGTCTAGCCACTCTGCCATGGCAGCTCCTAAATGACACAACTATAAACTGACTGCTGTGATAGTGCAGAATGCTTGGTAATGTGAACAAAATATACACACATTTTTTTTTTAAATCTGAAAAGGCATTTTGTTGTTGACTTTACTACCCTGAAAGCTCTGCAGTGATGAAAATTAAAACCTGGAGTCGTGCACTTGGGTAGCACAGACAGAAGCGAGCAGTTTAATGCTTTTCTTTGGCATGAAATCTCATTTCTGTTTTGCGCAAGTGTTTATGACAATGATACCATATAGTTTTCAATCTGAGCAGAGGTGAATGCCAACTTTATTGTGGTAAAGTTGCATTCAACAGCAAGTGATGACCTAGATGATTTATCTATGTAGCACATTGGCTTGACTAAGACTTGTCTTATGTGCAAGCTTATTTTAAAAAACAAAACAAATATGGCCTCACATAGCGGTCTTGGTCGTCGATATGGCTTGATTTACATCTGATGCTGTTTGTAGTCTTTATAGGTACCAGGAATCAAATAGCATGTGATGACTGTTCTTTATTAATCCTACAAATTACATAATTTGTCCAGTGCAGACCGCTTAAGGCATTCTCAGATGTGGCATAATTATATTTTGGAGAGCAGTTTGTTTAATACCAGAATTCTATTGTGGAGAACAGCTTGTTCAAATCTAGATTTCTTTTCTCTCTGTTTGTGTAAAAACAGTTGGTCTTTTTAAGCGGAAGCTGTTTATTGTAAATTTGTGGATATTCTAAACAATTAAACATGTCCTGGCTATATAATTTGATCTGCTTAAAGGCAAACATTTTTTAAAATACCTGGCCAACATAATCAAAGAGTAATGTTTAACATCAGTGAGGTTTTTAATATCAGAAGTGATGTATTAAAGTAAACTATAATATTTCAGGATACAGACCCTGGAGTAAGACTAAGATCACCGATGGCTTAGGAGAAACAGAAATAATGGGTTCCTAGCAAGCTTGTTTAGGACTTGCTTCAGATTGGCTGGGTTCTGCAAGTTTAATTTGAATTGAAGCAGTTATTTCTATGCAGGACCATATTAGTCACAACTTATGACAAGCGAACAAAAGAAAAAGAAGCAACTGATGCGTGGTAGGTTATGTTTCTATTGTTTTATTATCTCAGTCAGCATTATTGTACATTGGGCATACCTGTGCTTGTTTGGTCATCCGATATAACGGCCACTCCATGTGAGTTAGTACTGTCAGATTATATTATCAGCTGTTTAATGGTTAGGGGAAATTTTTGCTTGTATTAATTGCTTGTTATGCAATTAGTTACTTGGTGTTGAGTGATGAAGGGGTGTATAGCTAAAATACAGATTTGGAAAGAAAAACAAGAGCCAAGAATTAGCAGTTTGTATAAAATGTGTGAATAAATGCAGACTATTCGCCCTTGCTGTGCATATGATGATCAAAGGCGAATGGATAACAGCTTGATAAGTCTATCACTGTGACAGATACTTGACCATGTGATGGTTTTGAGTGTTTCACGGGGGTATTCTGGTCGCTGTAATGTCCTCTTGGAACGGATATCTGATGCACTTGCAATAATTTGACATTATGGGTGTATTGGTTAAGCCATTTTTCTCATGCTCTGAAGGTCATTGGTTCATTTCACAGAGTCCTTTTTAAGTTCATGCGTGCACTTACTAGAGAGATTCCTGGGGTGGGGGGGGGGTCATCACTGGAGCTTATGCTTTGTGTGACGCTCTCGGCAGACGGAAAGCCTTACAGTGAAGAGGGATCACCCGTGTCAATGATGAGGCCAACCCTTTCGACTCTAGCTTAACTTTAAGCTTCATTTAATTTATATGTGTATCTCAGGCAGGAGAACATGGAATTAGCCACCATTGTATGCGTGCACCAGACAGTGAATGAGTTATTTGCTGTCTTTGTTTGGTCTAAGGGTCCGTGGTGAAATGGTCAACCTCATGCTCTGAAGGTCATGTTTTCAGACTGCGCCTTTTGATCCATGTATGCAGTTTTTGGTCTACATGCAGAGTTCTGTGAGGAACTAGGCAGAGAGAGACCAAGCCAAATGGTTTAAAGTTACAGAAGTTAATCCTGTTACTTTTATAAGTTCTTAGTGTAGATATAATACTATGCAGAGCCATATAGAACTCCTCAAATTTAATACACACATGCCTTATTTCCCAGTTTATTTCTTGGACGAGTAATTTATATTTGTTCTTTGTTTTCTTCTGCAGATGTTGGGCTGTGATATGCATTGATAGGAACTCTGTTAGGCCTTGATCCAGGGCAGAGATGTTGCTGTTAAAAATCTTTTAATAGATTCTTCTCTAGAACCATTAAATTTTCTACTCTTTCATATGATAGTTGTGGTATTTCCTTGATTGAATCAGTTTACTGAAAGAGACCTGAGTCAGCTGGGATAAAATCCAGTGCCATGAAGTCATTCTCACATCTGTAATCATGTTTGATCTGGGCATACTGATGAAATACAGATAGATATTTTAACGTAGAGCACAGTATGTGGTCAAAGGATGCATCTCCAAATTTCACTTCTGTTGGCCTTTCCCATCTTGAGTACAGCAGACCCTTGCAGGTAAAAACCCTAGCTCAAGTTATTGGTAGGTTTCCCCCTAGCCAATATCTAGGTTGTTTGAATCCCACGCGATTTGCATTTTTTTGATAATAAATGGACACTCCTCAGCAAATTGCTGAAATAATTTCAGTGCAGCCATATGCTGACCAGTACACACCCTTTCTTCTATCACAGGGGACACCCATTTGAGAGTCAGAGGCTCTGGATTTGTAGTCAAACACATTCCATGGTGATTCAACAGATAAAACACAAGTGACTATCCAAATCCAACCTCTCTGTCAGAAAGAGATGAAATTGTCAACTTAGTTGATGGAAGAGAAGCTGTGGCCAGTGAGAAATATTCAGAGATATCTCAGTCCCCTGAAAGACTTGTTACTTTAGTTGTGTGTCCCAGAAATTGTCTGGTAAAACCCTGCATTTATGCCTCCTTGCTTGCATAACTCTGATTACCAGTATTTGATATACTATGTCCATTTTATGAATATTCATTCATGATCCTGTTGTGCTGTTATGTCACTTAGGGCCCTCAGTCTGTTCTATGCTGTGCATTTAGTTCTTTTTCTTCTGTGTTCATTTAATTCTACTGAGAATTATGTTATAGACACATTATTTTATGAAATTGCAAGAGTTGCATATACGATATTAAATAACATAAATATATATTTATTGTTACTGCAGTTCTTTTGGTTGTGTATAGTGTGTGTTGCTGTTGTCCAAAAGGTTTAACCTGTTTCTCTTGAATCTTTAAACCACCATTGTGTCCTATCCTGATGAATTAGGCATTGAAACTGGATGGTTAAAAATTGGAATGATTTCTTGGCAATCCTAGATGCACAACAAATAAGTAGAGACAGGACACATTAGATATAAAAAGCTATCCAGGAATCAAGCCAGTCACCTCCAGATGAGATACTTTGCATGCCTGGCTCGGACAGCAAGGGCTGTCAAACCCCTGAATCAATTGAATATGGGCAAAATTCTTATAACATTGACAATGTACAATTGTTAGTAAGGTAGAGGAATTTATATTCTCCAAGAAATGGTCTGGTATATACTTGAGATCATAATGCACCTGCATGCTGTTTCAACAGCACACACACACAAACTGGCTAAGACTCCAGATTTCTTCTGCTTCCTATTTTCAAGTTTCCTGGGGTAGATGTTGAAATGCTGCAGTCAGCTTTAGGAGAGGACTGCCTAGGACTGCCTAAGTGGATAAAAAAACAAACATTGAAGTGAGATTCTCAGTTTGAAAAGTGGCAGCCTGTCTTTCGGTGCTGCTTCACGTCAAGGTACACGATCCACTTCTTGCACAGCCCAGATGTTTCGTGTGTTTAAGAAATCGCATGCTGATCAGCTTCTGTCTTGTTAGTGTTTACCGGCGGAGGAAAGTTCTGGTTATTCATCCACCTCTGGACTTTAGGCTTGTTTCAGGACCTGACTGGTGCATGCACATCCATTTTACAGATCGGACTTATTTGTATGCAAAACTGTTGGTTCCTTGCCTCTCAGGCAGATGCACTGAAACTTTGAAGGAAGCTCCATATTAGTCGATTCATACGACATCCTTGTGTGGGGGTGGGTGCAGTGGGTCTATTCTTGTTTCCCCAGAACCCACAGAAGGAATCACCTTCTATGAAAGAGGTGCCCTGTCTCCTGACCGGATCAGAGGTGCCCCGTCTCCTGACTGGATCAGAGGTGCCCTGTCTCCTGACTGGATCAGAGGTGCCCTGTCTCCTGACTGGATCAGAGGTCCCCCTGTCTCCTGACTGGATCAGAGGTGCCCCGTCTCCTGACTGGATCAGAGATGCCCCGTCTCCTGACTGGATCAGAAGTCCCCCTGTCTCCTGACTGGATCAGAGGTCCCCCTGTCTCCTGACTGGATCAGAGGTCCCCCTGTCTCCTGACTGGATCAGAGGTCCCCCTGTCTCCTGACTGGATCAGAGATGCCCCGTCTCCTGACCGGATCAGAGGTGTCCCTGTCTCCTGACTGGATCAGAGGTCCCCATGTCTCCTGACTGAATCAGAGGTGCCCCGTCTCCTGACTGGATCAGAGGTGCCCCTTCTCCTGACTGGATCAGAGGTGCCCCGTCTCCTGACTGGATCAGAGGTGCCCCGTCTCCTGACTGGATCAGAGGTGCCCCGTCTCCTGACCGGATCAGAGATGCCCTGTCTCCTGACTGGATCAGAGGTGCCCCGTCTCCTGACCGGATCAGAGGTGCCCCTGTCTCCTGACTGGATCAGAATAACGATTACTCACAGATCTGCAATCACAAATGAATTTTTAGTGAACATTCTATTGCTCTTTCAGTCTCCATACTTCCCTAAACTTGGAAAGTGTAATTTTCTTGTGCCCACACCTGGGTTGCTATTTTAATGGCACTAAGAGATCCAAGCCACGATAAGACAACTGGGAGCTTTTATTAATTAGAAAGTGCTTCTTTCCCTGGCAAGCAGTTTTGAAATTAAAAGGATCCTGTTAACACTACTGATGCGTAGGCCCTGGATCCATTTACAGTGCCACCTTGGTGATTTAAAAAAAAACATATTAGACCAATGATTTTATAATGGTCATTTTTAGTGATGTTTAATACAGTTTTGCACTTTAAATCTTTTTTTTTTTTTTAAACATGGTGGCCATGGCAAAAGCCACCATCTTGAAAAAAAAAAAGCACATATATGCAGAATCCTAAAATCTCAGAAACAAACATAGGTATTGGAAATTAAACCTGGAATTAAACCCACTCAGGCGTCCCCAATCAGGGCTGCCAATAAGAAATTTGTGAAAAACCCAGCTTAGCTAAACAAAAACCCAAGTAATACATGGACAAAGAACACAAAAAACCCAGATTGTTAAAATGTACAAAATTTATATTAATGAAACAAAACATTTACCGCTTTTATATGAGGATATATTTTTAAAAAACCCAGATTTCCCCAAGGGGTCACATAAAAACCCAGATCTGGGAAGGGGGGGGGGGGGGACCCAGCATTGGTAGCCCTGTCCCCAATATCTGGTGTCCTCCTTGCTTCTGGTGGAACCATGCTTTCATTACCATTATGGCACAACTATTTTAAGTTTCAAAACACACACAATGAACCAAGGAGCACACAGAACACTTTATATTGAAACTTTATTAACATGCATGACATAGAAACACTAGCTTTCTCTCCCGCTCTCAATGCTAAAACTTTAATGGCTATTGACCAGTTACGTGATGTAATTTCTGGACAGTATCAGTTTTGGCAACTACAGTAGGTTGGTTGGCAGTTGTACCCCACCAGGACATCACACAAGGCAATAAACACCTGGTGATACAAAGTGCCACCATGTGGATAACGATCACCTGTGGAGAGGTCCCAGAAACCCCTTTCAGCCGTTATGCCAAATCTATGTCCCGGCTATATTCACAGCCCCTGGCAAAAGCCAGGGTGGGGCTTCAAATTACAAAAACTGCATCACACATAAGGTTGACGATTATAGTAGCAACAACATACATACAGTACATGAAATTCAACATGAAACCATATTGAAACATCTGTGTAGAAGGGATTTCAAAATTAGCAAGTAGCTGTTGTTCTGGCAATAGACATCACAGATATCTTCAATTATGTATTATAGAACTTTGCACATTATATGCAAAGCTTGAAGTGAAAGAATAAACAAAGGACTTTTTTTTTAAAAACACCAATTGCACATATGGCCCTGGATCCATATAAAGGGCTACCTTGGTGTATGTTCTTAATCTGTTTCCAGATTTTTGGACTTACGCCATCATCATCTTCATGTAGCAGGTCCTTTTGCAGAACGTCACTCTAAGCATGGTCTGCTTGAAGGAAACTTAGTTTATCGCCAGCTCTCACGCCTCGTGCACTTTCATATTTCAGCTTCCAAGACAAGATGCTGTTTATTAGCCAAATCTTCTTTGATATTCAGATCTTTTAAGGGGCCAGGTAAGCGATTCCTAATCAGATGTGGCCAAATGATAGACTCAGTGAAATATCGGTACGGTCAGTACTTTCTAAGTTTCAAATCTAGTAGGCAAAGCTCGATTTTGCTTTTATATATAAAATTTGGAATGGCCCTTAAACTGATATATAATTTGTCCTAGTACATTATTTATAAACAGCAGCTGCTATGTGTTGTGTTAAACACTGAAATGCTTTTTTTGTTTTGTTTCAAATCTATTCTCTTACAAATATTCATGAGGTGGGGTCTTTATTGTAAACTCTTTCATGCTTACATATGAGAAAAAACATGTTTAATCGATTCTATGAATGCTGAACACAATTTGAAAAACTAATATTTTTGTCATAAACTGAAAACAAAATGCTGTACCATAACCCCTTAAAATGTCAGTATTTTCTTTGCCCCTGGTATTCTGAAAATATTTCTATAGAATTTCAGCTCACAAGCCTCTATTTCCTTTTTAAGGACTAGGAGATAGTCCACTACTCACATCCGTGTTGCCACAGGGAAAATGCTTACATCAAACCAGACTTACGCCAAACAGGATAAATACTAAACAAATTTTTCTGTAAGAAAAAAAGGTACAATGATTAATCCGTTTCTATGAAAAAAATCTGTTACTGGCATATTCTACACTGATGGGGCTGTATATTTTAAAAACTGCTTAGTACATAACTACTAAAGCAATGAGATTAAATAAATGAAATTTTATCAACATTTGGGAACGTCAATATGTATCCGTTCTACCTTTACGCAGAATCATCGCCTCCAGTAAGCTATTGCCAGCACACTGTTTTTCTGCTAAACATTCTTCTTCTTCTTTTGTTCGTTTGAAATAGATTATCTATATCTGCAATGTTGTCTCTAGTATGAACCTCACCATCTGCTAAACAGATCAAAAGCAATTTTTCATCATGCTCTAATGCCCCTGAAGTTTATTTGATGAGTCATATTTCAAATAAAAGGTGATATGCTAAGCAAAATGTTTCACGTCTAATTAGGATGTACAACAAGTTAGACATTAGAAAGTGGACTTACGCTGAGGTGCCACTGTAGTTATAGAACAATAAGCACTTTTATGGCTGATGTGGCATTTACTTCCCAGGACATTACCCATGTCAAGGTGATTAAACCTGGCAGTCTTCTGACACTTCCAAAAATCCACCTAGTGCGGATGTAAATCTAAGACTCTTGGGCCAGTATGCAAACCTCATCACAGCTGGGTAAAAACTATGACTTCCTTGTCAACAGGAAGTGTGTTAGCCACTGCATCAGGACTATTCAGCTGGTGGGCCAAATGTGGCTCACAGCAAATGGACACAAATGGCCAACTGTATTGTTTTAATGGTCTTTCTATGTAGGGGGTCAGGCCTCTGGCCTATAACAACCCCCAATTTCTACATTATGACCCCTGAATTAACTTAGCTGAACGGTTGGCTACATTTAACCCATTCAGACCCAGAATATCACAGCAGATGTCTAAGGGTATAAGGGTAGCAAAAATTGGCACTACGTACATGACCATTTACAAATTTAAAACTGGTTAATGCTTCTACACATGTAGACAAATGGATTAGATTGCTAAACTTGTGATTAATGACCTAGACCCCTGTGGACAAATGGATTAGATTGCTTAATTTGTGATTAATGACCTAGACACATGTAGACAAATGGATTAGATTGCTAAACTCGTGATTAATGACCTAGACACATGTGGACAAATGGATCAGATTGCTAAACTCGTGATTAATGACCTAGACACATGTGGAAAAATTGATTAGATTGCTAAACTCGTGATTAATGACCTAGACACATGTGGACAAATGGATCAGATTGCTAAACTCGTGATTAATGACCTAGACACATGTGGACAAATGGATTAGATTGCTAAACTCGTGATTAATGACCTAGACACATGTAGACAAATGGATTAGATTGCTAAACTTGTGATTAATGACCTAGACACATGTGGACAAATTGATTAGATTGCTAAACTCGTGATTAATAACCTAGACACATGTGGACAAATGGATTAGATTGCTAAACTCGTGATTAATAACCTAGACACATGTGGACAAATGGATTAGATTGCTAAACTCGTGATTAATGACCTAGATACGTAGACAAGCTTTGAACATACAGTTCAACCAGTTTTGTGATTCACTGACTGACAAACTGGTGAACACTTCTGGACAAGCTACACTTGTAGACAGACTAAATACACTTAAACCAGTGTTGAGATTCATGACTTCACTGAGAAACTAGAGAACACATTTAGATACAATACACATATAGACACAATTTGAATACAAGGCTAAACTGGTGTCCTCATTCAAAGGTTAAGGACTGATGCATAGGTGAGTACATGGCAGATACTAATTTTATTATACAACTAAGGCACTGTCATGATCCACAGCTGGTGAACACATTTAAACCACACACAAAATCCTGGATTACACAAGCGACTTTGTAATACACTGATGAACATGTGGGTAGGCAAACTTCGATTATACAATTAAACCACTGCTGTGATTCACAGAAAAGCTGGTGAACACATGCAGATAAGCTACACATGTAGACAAACTTTAAGAAGCGCCAATATCATCAGGATCGATCACGTAAATGCCACTTACCCTGCATGGCTGACTAAAAAGCCTATAGCTAATGCCATTGGTTGTGTTTGCACCTGCACAGTGTTTAGGAGGTTAAGATATGAATATGTTTACTAAAATACTACAGTATTCTGATTCATAACTGAAGAATTGTTGAGTGCTACTGCACATACAGGCAGATGAGCTTGGATTACACACTAGGATAGCAATATGAAATACTGTTGAGGTGATTTCACATTAAGATACCAATATGAAATAATGTCGCAGTACTCAACAGCTGCAAGCTATAGATTGTGCTTACCGTTGCAGTAGACAACAGCTGCAAGCTATAGATTGTGCTTACCGTTGCAGTAGACAACAGCTGCAAGCTATAGATTGTGCTTACCGTTGCAGTAGACAACAGTTGCAAGCTATAGATTGTGCTTACCGTTGCAGTAGACAACAGCTGCAAGCTATAGATTGTGCTTACCGTTGCAGTAGACAATAGCTGCAAGCTATAGATTGTGCTTACCGTTGCAGTAGACAACAGCTGCAAGCTATAGATTGTGCTTACCGTTGCAGTAGACAACAGCTGCAAGCTATAGATTGTACTTACCGTTGCAGTAGACAATAGGTGCAAGCTAAGGACTGTGATGATGATCACGTTCAACCCCACTAGGACACCATACCAAGCAATAAACACCAGGTGACACAAAGTTCCGTATGAACAGGTTCCAGAAACCCCGTACAATCCATAGGTCGGGTTATTTTAGGTCATCTGACAACAGCCAGTGTGTGGCTTAAAAACAACAAAAATGTGCGTCCAACATTGGGACACAGCGATTTTTGATGCTAAGGACTGTTACCTCCATGGACTACAAATGAACGATTTGTCAGATTCATGATTCAAAACCTGAGTGTCTTTGTACATGTGTTGTGGATAATGAGAAGACATAAATGTATTCTATAAAATTATTTATATAACTGCTGCGCATATATATGCTAAAATCTTGTATTACTGCCAACATACTACGCACACAAATCACATTCATCTTAGGACTGAATACAGCATTATGTCAATACATGTGTTAATGTAAAAGAGAAAATGTCTTTGATACAACTGGTACATACGTTTTATAAAGCCCAAATATTACGTATTTGCCAGCCAATATGCTGTCAATTCATGCAACATTAGACAGCTGATTATAGTAAAATATGGTAAACAACAGAGAAAAAAGATTATATTAACATGTAAGAATTTTTATTGCGTACATTTAGAATAGCTCATACAAAACATAATATACATCAATATCTATGGTTAGTTTATGTACAGATTGCAAAATAATGTCTCATTTCAATGTAGTCTTACAAAATTATGTTTATAATCTTTTGCTAGAATTGCTGCTCAACTGGATTTGATGAAAGTTCTGTGAATAAATTTGTAAGTTATTTAGTTCAATTATTTACATGAACACACATTTACTGGCTCTGTTGAAGCTGATGCTGAGCTGCTGTTATGTATCACAGCTTATTGCTGATGATGTTACTGTGTGTCAAAGTTATCAGTGATGAAGTACTATTGTTATGTGTCATGTACGATCATTTAATGGTCATAAAATGTCATGAATCATCACACATTAAGGATATGAGGTTGTCACATATCATTACTTATAGATGATGAAGGTCTGTTATGTATACTATAACTTGTCGATGATGAGGTGTCACTATCATCACATATCAAGGATAAGGGGTTGCCATGTACCATTACTGAGTGATGATAAAGTGCTGTCACTATTGATGATGAGGTGTTAGTATCATCACACATCAAGTATAAGGTGTTGCTACGTATCATTACTTACAGACAATGAAGTTTAGTCACATACTTTCACCTATCAATGATCGGGTATCAAATATCAAGGATAAGGGTTTGCCATGTACCATTACTGAGTGATGATAAAGTGCTGTCACGTATGATATCATTAAGGTGTTGCTACTTATCATTACTTACAGACAATGAGTTTAGTCACATACTTTCACCTATCAATGATCGGGTATCAAATATCAAGGATAAGGGTTTGCCATGTACCATTTACTGAGTGATGATAAAGTGCTGTCACGTACTATAACATATTTTATCTACATATGAACATTCTCTGTCCTGATGTTGCACACATGACTTACCACAGTATATGACTGGCCTTTAATATGAATATAAAACAAAATATGACAAGGAAACATCCACTCGCATCCTTGAAATGAGCAAAATTCAGTTCCCCTTTGTTCATATACATATATGATTCAACACATACTAAGAAGTATATACATACAGAATAATGTGTGTATCTGGACACATTTTATGGTGATGGGGAAAGAGTGCTGTGGTCTCGAGCAAAGATATCAAAATGCATCACTAAGATGATAATTATTCAGCCCTTGGTTGAACACAAAACAAAACTTGTATAGAGGCAGGTGCTTTTACAGATTGCTGTGACAAGATATTCCTGTGTGTTTAGACTAAGGATGTCCTGTGTGTTTAGACTAAGGATGTCCTGTGTGTTTAGACTAAGGATGTCCTGTATGTTTAGACTAAGGATGTCCTGTGTGTTTAGACTAAGGATGTCCTGTGTGTTTAGACTAAGGATGTCCTGTGTGTTTAGATTAAGGGATGGACTGTGTCCTGTGTGTTTAGACTAAGGATGTCCTGTATGTTTAGACTAAGGATGTCCTGTATGTTTTTGACTAAGGATGTCCTTAGACTAAGGTTGTTTAGACTAAGGATGTATGTTTAGACTAAGGATGTCCTGTGAGTTTAGACGAAGGATGTCCTGTGAGTTTAGACGAAGGATGTCCTGTGAGTTTAGACGAAGGATGTCCTGTATGTTTAGACTAAGGATGTCCTGTATGTTTAGACTAAGGATGACCTGTATGTTTAGACTAAGGATGTCCTATATGTTTAGACTAAGGATGTCCTGTATGTTTAGACTAAGGATGTCCTGTATGTTTAGACTAAGGATGTCCTGTATGTTTTTAGACTAAGGATGTCCTGTATAAGGATGTCCTTGAGTTTAAGACTAAGGATGTCCTGTATGTTTAGACTAAGGATGTCCTGTATGTTTAGACTAAGGATGTCCTGTATGTTTAGACTAAGGATGTCCTGTGTGTTTAGACTAAGGATGTCCTGTGTGTTTAGACTAAGGATGTCCTGTGTGTTTAGACTAAGGATGTCCTGTATGTTTAGACTAAGGATGTCCATATTGTTTAGACTAAAATTTCCCGTGTGTTTAGACTAAGAATGCTATTAATATGGTGGTCTGACAAACTACTTTCCCCACTGTTACTGTAAAGGTACAAACTAAATTTAACTTGACTACTGTAGATAAAACGTATGAAAGTTACAAGGGGAGAAACCAGACAAGAACGTTCTGTAGAAAAGTACACAGCTTTTATATACTGCTGTGAAAACAACATATCTAGACAAGATATTTATATGGTTAGACTAAATATACTTTTCAGATGATGCTCGGGTGATTTGGATTCACAGATGATGAAACATAAATACTGCTTTTCTGACAGTTTCTATACAGATACAGTGTCATTTAAATACTTTTTTTTCTAGTAATAACAACTGGAGACAAAAGTTAAAAGTGGCCAAGCCAGACAAGGATACTTGCAGGAGCCTAAATAAGAACAGTAAACCAATTCAGAAATGTTGTTATAAGTTGCTACATGGTAAACGATATACAGAGAGGGAAACTTGAGCACTTACTGGTTAAATGGTTTAATATGCATTGATGATAATTTGTTGACTAATTAATTAATTTAAGGCAAACTATAAGAAATATCTAATGCCATCTTGATTCAAATTTGATTCCTACACTCCTTACAGTTCATTTAGTCGACCAGAGGAACAGTACGTATAATGTTTAAACAAAACATGATGCCAGCAATGTACTGAGAATCCAGATTCATGTTGCAGTCTCTTCAGATAATGTGTAAGCTAAAGAGAGTGATTGGATCTCAGGAAATCAACATCAACTATCTATGACTACCATTAGCATGTTTCATAATTCTTGGCTTTGTCTCTGATCTCTTTGAGATACTCATCCATCAAAGCATTCAGCCTGTCAATTTCTTCTTGAAGCTTCACTAATTTCTCTTCACTGCCGCCAATCTTCTGTTCTATATCTGAAATAAATCAATAAGAAGTTACAACCAAGACAACAAATCTGACTGTTTTCTCTCTCACGGCTACTATCTGCATGTCTGACCATCCCTTCAACTCACATGAGTTGCATTCTGGATGGCAGTCAAAACAGGGCAAATTCTATTTCACCCCCCTCCCCTTCCCCAAGAAGTTATACTTAGGGCACGCATTAAGTCTCCACCACCCTGGTGTACCCTGTAGTTCAGGCTAGGTAAAGAGTTAAATGAAAACAAGAAAAAAAGAAAAAGTCAGCGTATACGATGAATAGACACACACACACAAAAGCAAGGGATCAGAATTCCTACATATTCATATTGGATGTGAGCTTAATTTTCTGTAAGGCTTGGTCTTCAGACAATTGTAACCTATACACTGCTTCTTTTGTCCTGCTGTTTATGTCATAAAGCATCGCAGAGAGGAGTTGGATGTAGTTGCCTGTTTGTAGCTAGTTACTTAGCTTGTGTTAATGTCATACTGCATTTCTGTGGTGTCTCTTTTACTCCCTCTACCCATCTCTTTCTTCGTCGGTCTCTTGACTTGTAGTCTGCTGTTCTCGTTCAGTATACTCTACCTGCTGGCTGACTGCTCAATTCTGTACACTACATGGTGAAAACAGGCCTGACTGCAGTGAGGCTGATATAAAGACATTAATCCACTCAACTGTGTTGAAGAAGCTTAACAAGGAAAAAGGAAACAAAAACACACAGAGAAACAGACATTTCGGCAGTGCACCACAACCAGATGCTGCATTTGATGACACATTCAATACAGGTGTACTCTGAGATTACAGTGCCCGGTTCTGAATTATGGTCTGTACATTTCTGCCAAGCCTGCTTATACTGTCATGTTCTGGTCTATGAATTTTTTGTCATCACTCTAATTTGTCTTCACAGATCGCCTCTGCATCATTGAAACTCTAAGGTGGATGGGACTGCACAAATGTCCCTGCAGCCTCCATCTTTTTATTTCCAGGGATATCACGCTGGGCTCCACTTGGAGACTAGTTCTTGTCAGCATCGTTCTGATGTAGGTTTTAATTTCCCTGATGATGTTGCCCTGTTTGGAGCATGAGATGACTTGAAGGACTACTTTAAAGCCTCTGAATTTAGCAGTGTTATTGTTCAATTCCACTCGACTACTAAGAGTAGATAGATGATAGGAGGGCCGCTGCCTCTGCTCCGAAGTTGGTGCTATATTTCTTCTGCCACTATGGACTTTGTCTTGTCACTGGGTCAGGTAATAAAGATCCCCACTGCGTCCATCTGTACTAAAAACGTGAATGTAACAATTGGACGAGTCTCAAGGAGTTCTTAAAAGTTTACAATGGAAAGAAAATTTAAAAAAAAAAAAAAAAGCCAACATGATGAGTTGTTTGGTATAAACGAGTTAAAATATCATCTATCCTCACCTTTCAAGTCACTCAGTTTTGTAGCAGTAAACTTGTAGATATCATCCGCCCGAGCTTTTAATTTTGTGGCCAAGTCCTTGGCCTCTTGTGTCTGGTTATGCTTTACATTGAGTTCTACAGATGCCGAACCATAGTCCCTATCTAACTCACGAGCTTTCTGAAATGGAAGACAAGACATTATCTGAAATTATTTTTAAAGAACAGAATGTTTTTTACAGTGAAAGATCACTTTCGCTGCACCCCTGAATATCCCTATAGTGCTCAAGTCCCTACCCAAACATTACATAAGAAGAATTTCAGCCAGTGAATCAGCAAGGATCTAAAATATAGTCAGTCAGTAGCATGTCCTTTGCAGAAGTTTGCTCCCATAATAACCCTCCGTAAAACTTCTCGATCACAAGCAAGGTGTCCCACATCTGGAGATCATCCTTCACCCATCTTCTTTTTGGCCTTCCTCTTCCTCTCTTCCCAGGCATATACCCCTCCATTATTGTTCTCTCTAAACTTTCATGGTTTCTTGGGGGTTTCCAAAATATAGGCATACTAGAATTGAATACGCAATATAAATATCCATAAAAGAGGAGGTTTTTTTTTTTTTATTTTTAAAGGCAAGTGGCTGATTGTTATTTTGAGAAGAACAACACTGAGAAGAAGACAAAGTTCTTTGGTCATGTGATGAGAAAAGGAGCAGTGGAAAATATCCTGACGACTGAAAAAAAAATCACTGGTAGAAGAGGCAGAGGCAGACCAAGAGAAATTATGCTAGATGGCTTAAGACAGTGACATGGAGGAATATCATCAGCGGAAGTGATCAAGAACACCAAAGACCAAGATCTGTGGAGATGCATGAATGCCTATACCAGCCGGAGAGGCAACTGATATGATGAGATTCCAGCATCACTGCAGATGGGTTAACCAATAAGTGCTCTGTTCCCCCCGTGCCAGTGGAAATAACATAAAATTTTCTTCACTGTCCCATTTGAAAACTAGTGTACTGCTTGTCTAGTCCCAGCAAAGTGAAAAATGCATAAGGCAGCTGCCAGATGTGCCAACACTAATGGCCTTGTTACAGAATTACAGCTTACTGTTGGTGCAAATGGTCAATCCTGAAATCTGGCATTGCACCAGCAAAAGTACATATCATTCTAAATGTAAGCGGTCATCCACCATTTTAATGCAGTCAACAATATGCAGCGGACACAACAGAAAAAACACACATTCCACATGAAATCCACAACTCAATGTTGCACCGAGTACCCAACTCAGTAGCTGAGTGACGGAACCTTTTGACTTCTGGTCCAGAAATGGGGAACTTGCATCAGCAAAACCTAGCCAGAAACTGTTTATTTTTCAGAGCACCAGCAGTCAACCAGGCATCTACCATTTTGGCTGGAAGTCTGTCATTTTTCATTTCTTTTGCAATATCTTTTTCTCTGTCTTCTCTTTATCTCCGAGTGGAGCATAGGTCCTCAATCAAGTTGTCCTATTGCCAGTTTTGTCTGCTCTTTCTTTTTATTTTGAATTGCCTAGGGACATGCACATTCTGCAAATAAATATTTAATGCAAAAATCGTCTCTCTCTCTTTCTCTCTCTCACACGCACACTCTCTCTCTCCCTCCCCCGCGCTCTACACATATGTAGAGCAATGTGTTAAGAAACATTTTAGTTCTGGCATTTCCACATGTTAGTTACAGGGCCCATTTGGGAGAGGGGGGGGGACAGACACACAGTTTCTGACATTGCATAACCTGATATTACAATCATACTGCTATGGCTATTTAAGTGTAAGCAAATTTAAAAAAATGTTGAAGTTGTCAAAGAATACTGAAGACCTAAAGAGGTCAAAGGTAGGTAGGCAGTTGTACCCCACCAGGATACCACACAAGCGATAAACATCCAGTGACACAAAGTGCCACCATGCGGATGAGGATCACCTGTGGAGAGGTCCCAGAAACCCCTTTCAGCCGTGAGGCAATATATTTATATAGCATGGCTATATTCAGGGCACCCAGCAAAAGCCAGGGTGGGGCTTCAAATAACAAAAAAATTGCATCGCACATGGAGACAGAAATACTGGAAGACTAAAAATGTCAACAAAAACTGAAAGTAAACTGTTACCAAATACAGAATACTGAAAGCATAAAGCTGAACAACAAAAAAGAATAATGAAAGTTGATAAAAAGGGAAAGAATACTAGTATACCACACTCACATCAAGAGCTTCTTTAGCCAGCTTGTCAGCTTCATCTGCTGCCCTTTCAGCCTTGTCCAGTTTGTCAACTTTCAGGGCTGTATAGCGTTTAGTTAGCTGATCAAGTCTTTCTTTCAGCCTCTCTAGAAGGGCTTGGCTCTCTAAAGTGATAACATTTACACTTCCAGTGTCCTGTTTTATCTGCTCACAGAAATGATACAAAATATTTGATAAAGATGAGTATATTATCAACATTAACAAAATATTTGATAAAGATGAGTTTATTTTCAACATTAAAAAAATATTTGATAAAGATGAGTATATTATCAACATTAACAAAATATTTTCTCCTTCTTCTTCGTTCACCAGCTGTGAATTCCAGCAGAAGGTCCCGGTTGATCATCCGCTTGGACTTTTGGCTTTTACCTGGACCTGAGTTTTGCGTGTACAACCATTTTGCTGTTCCCTGCCTTGCGGGCAGATGACAAAATATTTGATTAAGATGAGTAAATTATCAACATTAACAAAATATTTGAAAAAGATGAGTATATTATCAACATTAAAAAAAAATTTGATAAAGATGAGTATATTATCAACATTAACAATCTGAATATACTAGTATTTAATGCATCACTTGCTAGCTTGAGTTAAAATCTCCCGAGATGGGGGTACTTTTTCATGATTGCATGGCACAAGAGTCAATTCTGTCTCATACAAAAAATGGATGATCAATAATTTTCAAGACAGTTAAATGTGGGTAATGTGATACTTACCATTTAAAGAGTTGGGAGCTGACTGGTTTAAAACTAGAATTATATTCCTGATATGCTCCATAGGATGGAAGCACGGTCTTTAAGTGAACTTTATCAAGTAATCAGGGGATCATGGAGTTGGTGGCCCCTCTGTATATGCAGTCTTCATAAAACTTCTGACCTCATCAGCCCACCATCAAAGCATGGGTGATAATGTCAATCGAAAATTCAGTTGGAAAATGAGGAGTCTACTGGTTGAGTTCCTTACTAAATGACCCCTTTTTGTTCAAACATCTGTCATCTGAGAGTCCTACTAAATGCAGCTTAGGTTCACATGTACATCCATAAAATGTCCTAATAAATGACAGCCAAAGTTCAGAAGTCATTCAATGATCCTTTTTAATGCCTTAAAAGGTTCAAATGTACATCCGTCCAGTGTCCTTCTACATAACAGCCAAAGTTTAGAAGTCTCTGACTCAAAAATCCTTTTAATGCCACAAAAGGTTCAAACGCCTGCTACCACTGGCCACATTTGTCAAGGTGTCATTTAAAAAAAAAGAGAAAGTCAAGCCTAATGCATACTTTCCATATACTGTCATGCTAAGTGCCATGAAAACCCATGGAAAAGGTGCTGTTGGCTACGAGAGAAGTCTAAAATGCTAAGGAAGAGAAATGCCCAAATCTGTGAAGGTCATCGAAATCTTGGGTCAGGGGCCCAACCTATGATGAATGGGAAGCTAAAGATATGGATGTGAGGTTAAGCAGCCATTTGCATTACACAACTGAAATGTCACACAAAACGAAACATGAAGGCTAACTTGGATAACAAATGCTCAAAGACGTTAGATGTGTCAGCTGAAAAGCACAAGTATTTTACATATGCAGTAAACAGGCACAGCACAACAATGTGACCAAAGCAGAGGATGATGAAGAAGATGAACTAGCCAGATGTACATACACAGAACTAGTCAGATGTACACACAGAAGTAGCCAGATGTATACATGTAAACTAGCCAGACGTACATACATAGAACTAGTCAGATGTTTACACAGAGAACAAGCCAGATGTACATACACAGAAGTAGCCAGATGTGTACAGGTAAATTAGCTAGATGTATATACACATAACTATCTTGATGTATATACACTGAACTAAGCAAATGTATATACATAGAACTTGTCAGAGGTATAAACAAAGAACAAGCCAGATGTATATACACATAACTATATGCTAAACTAGCCAGATGTATATACACATAACTATATGCTAAACTAGCCAGATGTATATACACATAACTATATGCTAAACTAGCTCGATGTAAATACAAAGAACTAGCCAGATGTGTGCACATAAAACTAGCCACATGTATGAAAATAAAAACTACCCAAATATATACATGTAAATTTAGTCAAAGTTAGACACACAGAGCCCGCCTGGTGTATGCAGGTAAATTTAGTAACATATTAAGACACATAAAATTAGCCGAAAAAAATTTAGTCAAATTTACAGCAACACAAGAACATCATAGGCATTATAATCACTGTGCTACTTTAAGTAAAGGACCCTTTTCCATGCCTTTAGGTGTATTGGGCATACAGGGTTAAACCTTTATTTTATAGACCAATCAGCACTCAGTGGGTAATGTGGTGAACATCACCCCAGCCGCCTTTACTTCCCAGGACTCTACCTGGTACCCACTCAAGGCAGGGTTGACCTGGGAGCCAAAGTCATTTCTGTAAAAAGTCAGACTCTGTCAGAACCAGAACCCACGACCTTCCGCTCCGCAGGTGAAGGTCAAGTCGCTACACCACAGCGGCTGTGCTACTATAGTTAATTTTAAAAAACGTGTTTTACATTACCATGTCTAAGTCACTTTCTGCATCCTGAATATCCTTTCTGGCTTTCTCTATAGTTCCTTCAGCAAGAGCTTGCACCCTCTTAGTCTCCTCAAGTGCATCTCTGACTTCCTGGGCATTGTTACGGATAGCCTGGGCATCACCACTGCAATGAATACAAAAGTTGGCCGCAATTATTATTATAATTTTTTTTTTAACAGGACACTGCTGACTGACCCCTAGCATTTACTAGCTGTCTGTGTTTTTCTTCAACCTTTTTTTTTTAAAAATTTTTTTTAAAATTATTTTGTCAATGCTTGCCAACAGTTTTAACAGTGGTTCTCAACCTTTTTTTTAAGTCGAATTACCTTTTCACAGGGGTCACCAAAGACCATCGCAAAACACATTTTTATTTAAGTTTTGAAGTAGCGACAAAAATAACTATGGTTGGGGGTCGCCACAACATGAGGAACTGTATTAAAGGGTTGGGGCATTAGGAAGGTTAAGAACCACTGACTTACAATAAAGTAAAGGACTCCTTTTTCATTCATTCAGGTTTATTGGGCATATAGGGCTAGACATATACCGACACTTATACTGTTGTTAAAATCAAAGCAAAGTAGTCTGCTAAGTGCAATGAATACCTATCTCAAATTCTACATTTACATTAACTCTTTCAGCAACAAATAATGCACCATATGTGCATTTGATATTCCAAAGATAATAAAATGCTTCAGCTGTCTTCTTTCACACCCAGCTGTTATATTAACCTTTTATATCTCTAAATTATTAGGTTAGCTACTTATGTCTCATAGTATCTTTGTTGAAACCTCTCAGAAATAAGTATTTACTGCCTTTCAGTCTAACTTCTTGGAACAGAATGAGTTAAATTAACAACATCTTCGGGGCTGAAAGAGTTAAGTTACATAAACAGTTTTGTGTGCATGTGTTTTTTAAAAATAATTATAAAATGTAACTCAACTGACTGTTAACGGATGTCAAAGCAAATAAAAAAAAAAAAAGCTAAGTGACTGTATGTGATTCTGTCTGCAATGGTATCAACCCGCCAACCCAGGCAGCCACCGTCTGAGCAGTACAGCCTGTTTATACTGTCTATATCTGCAGTCTTGTTTCTGGGGATCTTTCTTAGATGAAATTGTGTTTACATCACATTACAAGTTAACTACCACTGTGGATTCCGGGGTCCTATTTTGGAGGAAAAGAAAAGGTCCACTGCCCTCATAACAACCATGTTGTAAAAGATAATAAATTAAGGTTTTGCTTGAATCAAATTTGTTGGACCGCAAGGTGCAGATATTGCAGTTTAGCTGTAAACAACACTACAATGTGCCAACCACACTTTTAGGGGCAAAGGTGGAAGAAGAAGAAGAAGAAGAAGAAGAAGAATTGCATTAAAAAATGTTCATTAATAAACAAAATCTGTGCATACGAGGCTTTTTCTGCTTGTTTTTTCAGTTCCTCAGCTGCCTCTCGGTTCTCTGATGTCTCCTCAAGAATCTTATCTATGTCTGTGAGAGTGCTGACAACACGATTAATCTTCATGGCCAGGTCATTGATCTGTTCTGGTCGCAATGAGATCCTCATGGCCAAGACCTCATTGGCAATCTGGGAAAACAAGCAATTTGGCATTAGAATTATGAAGAAAAAACTGCAAACACATTTTCGTGCGACTAGTATTTACTCGTGATGAGGAGAAAACTGGAGTACATCGTGACAGCAGGAAAGTTGGAGTGGAGGAGAGGCAGAGGGAGGCCAAGGCATAAGATGCTGGACAGTCTGACATCATGGCACGGAGGATCATCTGTGTCAGAGATGATTCAAAGTATATGAGACAGAAGGTTGTGGATAGACATGACTACCAACACCACATGGCATGGACTTTTAATACTACAGAGCTCAGTAGAGAAGATGAGGCAGACCAACAAAGACCTGATTACAGAATCTGAATGACCAAACTGGCCTTAGGCATGCAACCATGAAGTCCATTGCAACTGACCCTCAAAGTCTGAGGCAGCTGATCAGACAGTCAACAGCAACTGGTGACCCAACAACATACAGTGTTAAGGGATGATGATGATTATTTATTACTGCACAGATGAAGTATTAATTTAACAGATTGTAGAAATATAGATTCTACTTCTTCTTTTCCAGCATTCTGAGCCCATGAGGTTCACTGCTACAGATATCACCTGCCTCCATTTACCTCTTTGATTGCCCTTCTCTTTCCAGTATTTGTAGGTCTGCCTGTATATTAATCCCCCCATTCTCTTGGTCTGCCTTGTGGTCTATATAAACACACAATAAAGATTAAGTTTAATATATTTTAAGTGTACTTTCCAAACAGGAGTCGCCAAGGTGTAGCGGCTAGACGTGGGTCGGAAGGTACGGGTTTGGGTCCTGATGAAGCTGGACTTTTTTCAAAAATGACCATGGCTCCCAGGACGACCCAGACTTGAGTGGGTACCAGGTACAGTTCTGGGAAGTAAAGAAGGCCAGCGTGATGCTGACCAAATATTGATTGGTCTATAAAATATAGATCTAGCCCTATATGCCTGATACGCCTAAAGGCCGCATGAAGTAATGTGAAGGACCCTCATGAACCAGCGTAAAGGACCCTCATCAACCAGCATGAAGGACCCTCATGAACTAATGTGAAGGACACTCATGAACTAACGCGAAGGACCCTCATGAACTAGCGTGAAGGACCCTCATGAACTAGCATGAAGGACCCTCATGAACTAACGCGAAGAACCCTCATGAACTAACATGAAGAACCCTCATTAACCAGCATGAAAGACCCTCATGAACTAACGCGAAGAACCCTCATGAACTAACATGAAGAACCCTCATGAACTAACGTGAAGAACCCTCATGAACTAACGCGAAGGACCCTCATGAACCAGCATGAAGGACCCTCATGAACTAACATGAAGTACCCTCATGAACTAACGTGAAGGACCATCATGACCTAACACAAAGAACCCTCATGAACTAACGTGAAGTAACCTCATGAATTAACGTGAAGACCCCTCATGAACTAACTTGAAGAACCCTCATGAACTAACATGAAGAACCCTCACGAACTAGCGCGAAGGACCCTCACAAACTAGTGTGAAGGACCCTTATGAACTAGCGTGAAGGACTCATGAACTAATGTGAAGAACCCTCATGAAGTAACATGAAGCAAAATGAAGGACTCTTTTCTTGCCAGTGGTACATCGGGCATATGAGGCTAGACATATTTTCAAAGAAGAATCAGCCCTTGATAGGTGATGTGGTCAACGCCGACCACCTTTACTTCCCAGGACTTAATCTGCTACTCATTTTAGGCTGGATGACCTGAGAGCCAAGGTCATGCCTTAAAAAAAAAAAAAAACCTGACTCCCGCAGGTTCAAAACACAAGACCTTCATGCGAGCGTCTGTTTGCTACAAAACTATGCCATCAGCAAAATATGAAACATTAGTACTTCCCAGACAAGCATGTCACCATTTAGGAGTTGTGTGGGCCAGGCCAAGGTGCAGATATCACAGCCTGGCTGCAGACCACAATATAACATGCCAACTGTCATTTTATAGAAGAAGAGGAAGATGAAGAAGAAAAAATGACCTGAAGAAAAATGACACCAACCTTCTCAACATCATTAGGAGTGGCAGTGTTATTGCCTATCAAGAAATCCCTGATCCTCTTCACCAAATCCTCAACATCAACTCTGGTTCCTTCTGTCAAGTTCTTAGCCTTTGCAGCTTCATCATAGGCCATCTGGGCATCTGATCTGGCCTCCTCTGCATCACGTTTGGCCTCCTGCATCTGTGTTAGAAGCAATTCAAATGAGATTCTTTTAAACAAGTACACATTAAGCAGAGCTTTCATCATGGATAAAAAGTTGACACCCCCCCCCAAAAAAAAAAAAAAAAAAAAAACATGGAGAAGGGAGCTATAGAGTAAAGTTAAAGAGAAGAGGAGGACACGGGGACAGCTGCATGCAAAAGCAAAGGATAAAATGACTTGGTGTGACTTGGTTGAGGGCCAATGCTACTTGGGGTTAGAAAGGCAGAAGATGAAGAGCAAGAAGCAGAAAATGATTTTTAAAAAAAAGGGGGGGGGGGGGGGGGAATATAATATGAAGAGATAGGCAACATACATTTGTCAGAGTTTACAAACATGTTGAGACATAAAGAGGGCATGTGATCCACTGTAGCCAATCTTTATTATGAAAATTCTAAAGTAATATCTATTATGGAATTAGTTTTACACTACGAAAACAAGTGTTAAAAATAAACACAGTATAGTTGGCCTACCCTTGGAATCAGAATTTCTGTTGCATTTCTGGTCTTTGCGTTAAGCAGCTCTTCAGCCTGACGGGCTGAGTCTAAGGCTGTTTGTGAAATGGTGACAGCACCATCACAGCTATCACCACCACACCTTCCACATCCACCACCACCACACAGAGCAGAGCATGGAGCTCCTGGCTGACCACATACCTAGAGAAACAAAACACGGACTTTAAGTAAAGAGACAAATTACATAATTTAAATGAAGAAACAAAACAATCAAGAAACAAAACACTGACTTTAGGTAATGAGACAAATTACATACTTTAGATGAAGAAACAAAACACTGACTTTAGGTAAAGAGACAAATTACATAATTTAAATGAAGAAACAAAACAATCAAGAAACAAAACACTGACTTTAGGTAGACAAATTACATACTTTAAATGAAGAAACAAAACACTGACTTTAGGTAAAGAGACAAATTACATACTTTAAATGAAGAAACAAAACACTGACTTTAAGTAAAGAGACAAATTACATACTTTAAATTAAGAAACAAAACACTGACTTTAAGTAAAGAGACAAATTACATACTTTAGATGTAGAAACAAAACACTGACTTTAAGTAAAGAGACAAATTACATACTTTAAATGAAGAAACAAAACACTGACTTTAAGTAAAGAGACAAATTACATACTTTAAATGAAGAAACAAAACACTGACTTTAGGTAAAGAGACAAATTACATACTTTAAATGAAGAAACAAAACACTGACTTTAAGTAAAGAGACAAATTACATACTTTAAATGAAGAAACAAAACAATCAAGAAACAGAAGACTGACTTTAGTAGGTAAAGAGACAAATTACATACTTTAGATGAAGAAACAAAACAATCTAGAAACAAATCATCGACTTTAGGTAGAAAAATTACATACTTTAAATGAAGAAACAAAACAATCAAGAAACAGAACACTGACTTTAGGTAAAGAGACACATTTCATACTTTAAATGAAGAAAGAAAACAATCTAGAAACAAAACACGGACTTTAGGTAAAGAGACAAATTACATACTTTAGATGAAGAAACAAAACAATCAAGAAACAAAACACAGACTTTAGGTAACGATATTACATACTTTAAATGAAGAAACAAAACAATCAGGAAACAGAACACTGACTTTAGGTAAAGAGACAAATTACATACTTTAAATGAAGAAACAAAACAATCATGAAACTTATTCTTCTTCTTTCGTTCGCTTGAAATAAATTATCTATAACTGCAATGTTGTCTCTAGTATGAACTTCGCTGTCTTTTGTAATTCACTCAGCGACCCGTAATTTTTGACTTGCAGCGTTTCTCTTGGCCAAAAGTTTTGCCTTGATATGTTGTATTTGGGACAGTCTTGGAGGATATGATCTGTTGTCTCAGGTGCCAATCCACATGTGCCCATGGCTGATTTGCCAATTTTAAATTTTGTGTACATGTGGCTGCAAAGTCGACTGTGTTATTCAAGAAACAAAAAACTGGCTTCAGGTTAAGAGGAAACAATGACTTTGAATGAAGAAGCAGAACACTTACTTGAGATGAACAAAATGTTGAACATGAATGAAGAAACAAAACACTGATCTTTGATGAAGAAAATATACAGGCTTTAGATAAAGAAACTTCCCGTGTGGATCCTGGGGCCCCATTGTGGAGAAAACAAGAATAATCTCACTGCCTGGCCAAAAGCATGTCATAAGAGTCAACTAAATGGGAGCTTCCTTCAAAGTCGGAGTACATCTGCCTGATAGGCAAGGAACCAACAGTCTGCATGCAAATGAGTCATGTGCACACGACACTCAGTTTCTGCAACAGGACTAGAGTCCAAAAATAAACAAGCAACCAGAACTTTCAGCCGGAGTTTAAAGCCGGTGAACATGAAGAAAAAGAAGATAAAGAAACAAAACAGACTTTAGAAGTCTGCACATAGTGCAAAGAAAAACAAATTTCTAACTGGAAGACTTCTGCTTTCACAATCAACGTCATTCTATCCGAATGAAGCCTAAGCTGTATGGCCAAACTCTTTGATAATGGTTTTCTTTAACTAATGATGGTTTTCCTTAACTTTCTGAGTACCAAGCAGTTGTTACTTTGGCTTCTTATACCTAAAGAAAATTAGCTTAGAAGCAATACATTTTTATATCTAAATTAGTTCAAGAGAGACACTTTTGGACAGAAGTAGTTAAACTAATAATTCAGAAACAAAGGATTAATATAACATAGGTCAGCTATCCTCCAAATAACGGGCACTAAAGATGGCGGCCACAAAATATCCTTACGAGCCTCGGTCAAGTGTCAATTGCGCACTTCCGGCGACTTAATTTGCGGTTTTCTGGCGACTACAGCCAGGAGTCCCCCAGGCCGCTCACACGGCGTATATGGGAAAAACTAGATGGCTAGGACTCAAGAGCAAAGCTGCAGGAGATGCGAAAGCTGCTGCTCGTGAGTCCTAGCCATCTAGTTTTGCCCCAATCCACACCACTCCCTGTGGCGTGGGGGACTCGTGGCGGTAGTCGCCAGATAACCGCAAATTAAGTCGCTGGAAGTGCGCAATTGACACGTGACTGAGGCTCGTAAGGATATTTTGCGACCGCCATCTTTAGGTCTGTGACAGAAGACAGCAAAATCATAATATCTCTGGAAACATCAAGAAACTTATGATAAGATGTGTGGCCCTGAAAGAGTTAAACTAAGTTTTTTCTTTATTTAACTAATGGTCTGCTTTAAAATAGTAGTAATTATTATTATTATTATTATTTTATTATTATTATCTTCAGCAAATAAAGTTTTCAATGATAAAGAACTATCAGCAAAAAAAAAATACAAAGTGAACATTGCAAAGACTCACCATATTGTTGATATCTGACAGATCACCTCCCAGTTTTGTGACATCTGACTCCAGTAGGTCCAGTGCTTTTGTATTTTCATCAAGCACTTCTCTGAACCTCTCTTGCCTTGAGAAATACAATAGTGTTGATTATATTCTGGTATCTCCTTGATCACTCACCTCACTAGACAGCTGCCATAGCACAATGATAGAAGTTACCTGCTGGCCCAAAGTGTTGGGGTTCAAAAGCTAGGAGCCCAGGTCAATATGAATAATCTGCCTCAATGGGGGAGGGGGAGATTTGAACTAAAGACCAATTGGCAGGCAGGAAAGAAGTACTAGCTACTGTGATACCACAGATCTATCTTTACAGCATAAGGTATCTTAACTATTGTTTGCTAGGAAAAGTGTTGTCAAGGGTGGAATAAATAAACTTCACTTCTATAGGCTAGGTAGTGTGCAGGCAATATTTATGTTTATAAGATACTTTTCTTCTGGTGGATACCATTCCTTTACATTATGAAAAATTAGAATCCATGTGGGGGGTGGTTTAAACCATTTGCCTCACACACACTAAGCGTTGCAGGTTCGGTTTATTAATCCACAATCTGGTTCTGTATGTGCAGATATTTTTAGGGGATTAGGGGAACGTTTGGTTGGGGTGGGAGAGAGGGCAGGGTCATAGCTGGAGCAGCGGATTTGCAGGCTCTTCAATTACTGGCCAAATTTCCATTATGGGGGTTCTAGGACCCGATTGGGAGGGGGGGGGGGGGAGACAGACCCACTACCTCCTAATAAGCATGTCATAAAAGTAGACTAATTAGGAGCATTTCCTTCAAAGACAGAGTGCATCTGCCTGAGAGGCAAGGAACCAACAGTCTGCATACAAATAAGCCAGATCTGTAAAACAGATCCTTATGCAAAACTCAAGTTCAGCAACAAGACCAAGTCCAGAAGAAAATCAACAACCAGAGCTTTTCGTTAAGGAGTATACAGCTGCTGAATGCTAAGAAGAAGAAGAAGAACTACCAGCTTCAAGTCATATTTTATCATCAAGTGCCTTATCGGACTGGCATGGGCGATTATGTTTCTCCACATTTCCTAACAAATTCTAAAGTTATGATACATTGCTGGGTGAGTTTAGCACTCAAGGGCTCTTAGTTCTTACAGAGTGCTGAGCAAAATTTCAGAGAAAAAAATGGCAGAAAAGGGGGTAATAAAAAACACTATTTACTATTTACTGTGTACAGTTACATACAGAATGTAGCTGCAATGATTCCAATGTAGCTTAGCCATAGTATAGTACTGTCTCTTTGCTTGAAGCACTTTCCTTTTCTTACACCCTAAATATGGTAGCAATGGAACATTGTTTGTGTAAATTCACCAGAATCGCTAGATTCATAACAGCTGATCGCTCAGTTTCACTGATGAAAATTCACCATCCGAATCACATTTCGAAAAATCTAAATTTTCATTTTCATTATCCAAATTAAAATCATCTGACTGAAACAATTTCAGAGATTTGGCCGCAGAAAGACGCATTCTGCGACCTGCACTTGTGGTTGAAACATTGGTATTCATGGCACTCAAAAACAAATTTAGGAAAATGAACTGATAAAAAAAATTTTGCTGCAAATTCTTTCAAATAATGCATGTGTGATTTCTGATAGGGAAAGTTTCTGAAAGGATTTCGGCAGAGTGACTTTCCCTGAATAGTTAATTCGTACTTTCGAACATTTGCAATAAGCACACAGCCGTGTGCGAAGCAAAATGTACGGGACACACGATCAACGACGGCAGCGTTGTTCGGGCAAAATGAAACTTTTCAAACAACGCTCACACCGTTGCTTCGGCCTCAAAAAGTTAATCAAAAAAATTACAAAAATATAACCCGGATAAATCAAAATAGAAAATTATGTTAAAGTTACTGTCTTGCAATCACCAGTTGTTGGAAATATTAGCCCCTATCGGCGTCACCCTTAAGAGTTAACGTACATTCTCACAATTATACTTTTCTCTTATGATACGAGTCGGCTCTGTGGCTAAGTCGATGCGAACGCTTCATAATGCCGGGTTCGATCCCAGCTGCGGGCCATGCGCCTTGCGTTGGTTTCGACAGTGGTTTCAAGAAAGCCGACCATCCAGAAAGCAATGGCAAACTACTAGACGTAAATTTGCCTAGAAAAACCACACAACAGCCAGGGGCTGTTGGGGTTGGTTCTGCAACGTCCAGTAAAGGATACACAACTAACCTTATGATACGAATGTTAGGAAAATTAGAAATGTTTTTTTCAAATATTTATTCACCCAGTAACAACCATTGAAGTCTGATCAAGGGCAAAGCAGATATTAAGAGAGAAAACGCAAAGAGAATGAAAACTCTACCTTGCATCTATGAGTCTCTCAGCTTCTAATCTGACTCTCTCTGACTCTGCCAGATATCTTGAGGTGCCATCTACTTGAGCTTGTGCTTCTCTTGATTGTCGCTCAGCTTCCTTAACTTTCTCAAAGGCACCTGAAAAATTAAAAATTCTGATTTATTCAGATTCTAACTTGACAATCCCCATACTGACAATAGTTTTAGAAATGAATTATTTCTATGAATTAACATTTATCATTAACATATATATGTATCTGTACACAAATGAATACATATCCTGCTTTTGAGTAGAATAAAAAACACAAGAATAAACCTGGCATTTTCTAGAAATTCTTTTATCTTATCTATGACAACAAAATCCTGTGGTTTTGAGGTTTTTACTTACCTCCAACTTCCTGAATCTGTATATTGGTTGCATTATCCTGCAATTCCCTGGCTAAAGCTTTGAGGTTATCAACACGAGTTTTGAGAAGCTGGATTCTGAAGCTGTCCTTCTTCACTTGACCTGTGGCAGTACGCAGGTCTTCATCCACTCCATTCAGTGCTTTAGTGTTTTCTGTCAGGTTGGATCTGTTCAAGACACAGCAAATTATTTGTGTGCGGCCTAACAATGTATTTCTCACAACCATATTTTATTTCACACAACCACATCTACTAAACATGCGTGTGTTCTTTCATAAATGATGGTATACATTATATATGTTTACAGCCGGGAAGTAAATGTGGTCAACAAATTCCCAATGAAGTCGGATGTGTCAGCCAAAAGTTGCAAATATTGCAGCTATGCTGTAAATGGGCTCAATACAATTATGTAACTCAGACGAATGAACAGAAGATCTCTTTACAGCATGTTTGACAGATTTCCAACTGCTGTATTTTAAAATGTTTTAAACAGATAAATTTTATTAACAAATAACCAGGTCTGTTGCAATTTAAAGTTAAGACGATAGACTTTATTGTACCGGATATTATCCCAAATGACTGGGGGGACGGGGGGGGGGGGGGGGGGGCGGTTGTATGTTCTTTCATTCACTTGTTCTGCAGAATGACTAGTCACCTGCCAAGAGTGTTGCATAAAGTACAAACTTTACAGCTACTTCAAAGATCTACATAAAAATTGCATCTATGAAGTGAACATCTGTGTAATGAACCCATGGCCTTCAGAGTGTGAAGAAGTATTCTTGAAAAATATAAGAATGACCCAGTTGGAATTCCAGTATAAAATCCCAGAAAAAGCAACAATTTTAAACACATAACTGACAAATTCACGAACATTATATTTATCTACATTTGTAAATTTATTTCTTCAAGATATATTAATATAAATGAAGGGGTTAATCAATAAACACGAACAGGGTGAAGCATTAAATGAAATACATTCTCTTCTCTGGGCCTAGAATACATCAGTATCCAGTTACTCATGCTGTGACACCATGCCCTATATCACTGTTAGTTCATGTATTCATATCCTGACCTCTCAAATATTTGCGCAAGTGTGAAAACAGCCAGTAGCCTTATCTAAGCATCTTGTAAAACCGGTCACTATAGACAAGTTGGGAAGGTGACAATAATGGGGAACTGGACCCAACTGGAAATGTTGGTAGAGCAACTTCTTGGTTAACCCTAGCAGACCTTAGGCCCTGAACATAAGTGCCCCCTATACCTGAGTTCCTTGGCATCAACACGAAAAAACCAACATGATATACACAAATATTAGTTACATATAAACAAGTGGTTAGAATAAGATGAAACTTGGAGACATTGTAGAAAATAAGTTTAACCCTACCAGACCGCTGGCTCAATTTTCCGGGAATTTCTTAACCTAACGCTATACCGCTGGCCCTAATTTTCAGCTATTCGCGTACAGCGTGAAAAAGATGCGTCATAAACTAGAAATAACTAGCCAATTGTAATCAGACCTCGTGGATAGTCTTCCTAGATGTCCGCTCGTTTCAGTGTGAATTTTCAGAATTTTTTCACGTTAAACCACACAAAGTAAATCCAAACACATATGGGCAGCAATTCACAATGACTAGTTATTTTTAGTTTATGACGCATTGTTTTCACGTGAAATTCCCGCAGCAGCGGTACATCGGTCTGGTACAGTTAACAACCAATGCCCAAAGAGAAAGCTGTTAGCATAAGCATGGAAATATTCTACAACTAAAGTACATCTAGCTCCTTCCTTACTTGACAGCCTCCAGCATGTTCTGTATGTCTTTGATGTCCACCTGTGTGAAGTTGATGCTGGAGAGAATCGTGTTGATCTCATCTATGTTGTCCTGCAGGAGGCGGAACTCATCATCAAATGCCTTGATAGCACCCGTCACTGACACATCATTGGCCCTCTTCACAATGTCGTGTGTCTGGTCTGTAATTAAAATGATATTAATCAATCTAACTGAACTGATTCCCAAACAAAGATTCTGTCACTCACAGCTCACAACTTAATGCAAGTATTTTTTCTTGGACACACTTATAAAATGCTAATATGATTGCTGTAATCCCAGATTTGTTCATTGTCACTACTGTCAGTAGGTACCACTTTTTAGGGTGGTGTAAACGGTGGTGTAGAGGGTGGCAGTGAGGGAGGGGGGTGGGGGGAGGGGGTTATGAGCCTGAGGATTTAGGCTGTATTACTAGTGCTGTCACCATGGATTAGGCAGGTTAAGATGTTTTCTGCCCCCGACAAAACATCCATCACCTTACTGGGGGTCGAACTCAGGTCTCCCACATAAGAGCCCAATGTTGTAACTGTTTAAGCCAGCTGCTCCTCACCTTTGTTTATTAACAGGCAAAAGTATCAAACAAGTATAACAAAAGCAAAACTAATTTGAAGTATTATAATAACATTTAAAATGGCATGACAGCTGTATTGTTCTGATAGCAATGGCAAACTACTGAAAGTAAACCTGCTTAATAAAACCACAAAACAGCAAAAAAAAAATGTTAACGCTGGTTCGCAGTCTTGAAAAAGAACTTAGAACTAATTTGTTCAGCCCATAGTGTGAGGAGGTCATTGAATAAACAATTTTATCGCAATGTGAATTAGACAGCTAAAAAATATGGGCTAGTAACTAGGGTCTAGCTGAGATGCTACTGCAGCGCTCAAAGTACACTAGTAAAAAAAAAAAAAAAAAATACAGAAAATATAAATGCTATATGAACATGTAACAAACTCATCTGCAGATAATCACATTCACTTAATTTGATAAAAATATTACTGTGCAAATACCTCGCAATTCCATAATAATTTTGTCCCAGTTGTCAAAGCACTCCCCACAAGGCACACAATTAGGCAGGTCACCAGTGGTTCCCCTGGCACAGCGGTCACACTTGAATCCAGTGACCCCTTCCACACAGACACACTGGCCGGTACGACGGTCACACTGCATCGCCCTTGAGCCCTCAGGGTTACAGTCACATGCTTCAAATATAAAACACATTTACTGCAAGCTACATAGAAATGGGATAAAAAATAATTCAGTGGTAGACATTAGGCATGGTAGTGTGAAGTGTCAAGTCTTCACACATAATAAATTAAAAGATAGAGTTTCCCTGTGTGGGTTCCAGGGCCAAATTTTTTGGGGGAAGGGGGAAAAATAGACCCACTGCCCCCCCCCCCCCCCCCCTTTTCTCCCAACAAGCATGTTGTAAAAGGCAACTTATTAGGGCAGTGATTCCCGAACTGTGCGCCGCGGCGCTCCGGAAGCCCCGAACCACTTTACAGGGGCGCTGCGAAATATTCAAAGATACACAAGTTTTATTTGTTTCTAATTCTTACAGACGAATAGTCATACATTTACTTAGGTTAGGGCGCCGTGGAAACATTTTAATTGAAAAACAAAGCGCCACGACTAAGAAAAGTTTGGGAATAACTGTCTTAGTGTGTTTCCTTTCAAGTCAATGCATCTGTCTGAGAGGCAAGATTCCATCAGTCTGCAAACAAATGAGCCATATCTGTTTTTAAAAAAATGTGTGTATGCAAAACTCAAATTATGGAACAAAGCTGAAGACCAGAAGTGGATGAACAACCAGGCCTTTCCATCAGAGCTTACAGCCAGTGAAAACGCTAAGAAGAAGAGATGGGTTGACCAGATCTTTTCTTACCATCAAATAAATTATGTAAATCTTCCAGTTCTATTTGACAGAGATGGCGCATTCACAGAGTCAAAGTTAGAAAGTAAAAGAGCTGTTTCAAACTTCCTAAGGCTTATTTGATATTGCCCTACACTTTTATGGACCAATCAAAACTGGACCTGGATGGGTGATGTAATCAATATCATGCCCTTTACTTTCAAGAATTTGTCATTTAAGGAGCATCTGGGAAACAAGCAATTTAAAAAAAAAATCCTTGCCCATGATAGAGATATGAACTTGTTAGATACAAACTTGCATCAGCAGCTGTCAGCCACTCAAGATGAGGAAATAATCCAAATTTGTCACTATGGTGGCCCATACCAATGTTGATGTTGGCACATAATGACAATGCTATAATATCAAAGTTGGGAGAGCAGATTCTGATAGGAAGATAGGTCAAAGCAGACTGACATTTCAAGAAGGGTAAATAAGAAGGTGGGCTAGGGCATCAAGGTAAGAAAGTAAATTGAGATATCAAGATAGGTAAAAAAAAAAAGCAGAATGAGAGATCAAGACCAGTCAAGAAAGCAGATGGAGATGTCAAGCTAAGTCAAGAGATTTGAAATATCAAGAAAAGTGACTGAGAAATCGATATACTGTATATTGTAGTGTGTAAGTCAAGGTGTCTAGTGTAAATCAATGTTTCCAAAACTAGGAGTCAGCTTATTTGGCAGGTATAAAATACAAACCTTTACTTAGTTGTAAACCAATGAGGCAGCACTCCTGACGTAACACAATGTTCCAAATCTTCTGCAGGCTGCCACATATCCTTCAAAACTTCTGTTTGGTGACTGTATTTGCCATATTAACCAAAATATTTGGGGGTCGAACAACACAGTAAGACTAGGCCTAACTCCGAATTGTGAGCTAAAAATCATGAGGTCAATGTGTACACCAAGTCGACTTGAAAGCCACAATTATTGACGGTTTAAAAAGAACAAAAAAGTTGATTAAGCTATTAAGACAGTTCAAGAACGCAGACTGAGAAATCAAGATAGATCCGGAAAGTAGATTAAGATAACAAGACTGGTAAAATACCCAGAGACTGAGCTAACAATAGATGCAAGTAAATCAGATTTATATATCCAAATACCAGAGACTGAGATGACAATACAGGCAAATAAACCAGATTTATATATCCAAATAATTCTTAATGTACTTCTGTAAAATCATGTTTTTGTTGCCTCTAATTTGTGCTTGTGTATCATTTCTCAAATATTCACACCCAGATATTACCATATAGAAATGTATAGCAAAATGGCCATCTTTCTCACTATGTTGTTCAATGAATTACGTACACTTAAAATTCTTCTTCTTTTGATGTCGGACTATTACCAGGTTGTAGCCCAGTGTCGTGATTTTTCTGTATTTGTCTTGTGCTTTCGGGTGACAGATTCCTTCATTTTTTTTTTAAATTTCAGATTTACCATTTATCCATCTTTTTCTTTGTCTTCACTTCACCATCCTCCCAGATATTCTGCTGTTAAAAAAAATATCCTGGTTGGTTTGGCTGTATTCTCACTAGATGGTCAAACCATTTTATTCTTTGTCAATATATTTCAGACATGGTCTTATTCCAGCTTTCTCTGTAATGCTGGCATTCATAACTGTCCCATCTTGTGTTGTTCATGACCTTACGGAGACAGCACATTTCATAGTTAGTTATTTTCTGTTCTAGTGCCCTACTCACTGTCTATGTTTTGCACTGATAACATAAAGTAGGGATGAAGATGATATTAATCATTTGCTATTTTGCTTGAGGGGATATATTTGGGTGTCTAAGCAGCGAGGCTACATGGTATGTGAGAGAGCATTAAAGGCAAATCAACATTCTCTGAAACCTTACGTAGACACTGGTAATTGGGGTCTCCATAGAAGAGATCTTCACAGTCGGCACATTTGGGTCCACCTCTTCCAGGCAGGCAGTCACACTGTCCAGTCAGCTGTTTGTTCACACAGAAAATGAATTCATGAATTATGAATGAAATCATGCACTAGGAACTAACATTATTGACCAATGTTTAAAAGCAATATTATAAATCAAAATATTTTTTCTGAAACACTCATTATCAGCTTTATGTTACCGGTGGACTTTTAGGGCCTCTAATGAGCACAGAATCATAACAACAGAGACAAAAGAGCTGCCAAAGTAAGAAGAGATAAAATTAAAAATGAAGAAATCACAACAGAAAAAAAAAAGACTAGGACTGAAACCAGTCATACAATTCATTAAACAGCGGCAGAAGATGGTTTGGGCATCTGGCAAGAATGTCCTGGTACCAGCTGGCACAGAGAGCCGGGCAAGAGAGCAAGGAGAAGTGCAGTTACTGAATGGTTGTGGTTCTCCCCATGTGGGTTTTTGGGGGGAGAATACACCCACTGCCCCCTTCCCCAACAAGCATGTCATAAAACTAATTAGGGATGTTTCCTTTTAAGTTGGAGTGCATCTTTCTGAGAGGTGAGGAACCAACAGTCTGCATACAAATAAGCCAGATCTGTAAAATGGATGTGCATGCACAACTCAAGTTCTGGAACAAGACCAAAGTCCAGAAGTGGACAAAGAACCAGAACTCTCCATCTCAGTTTACAGTCAGTGAACGTATTGAAGAAGTGGTTCAATCCTTGACAAAGGAAGGAGTTTTTTTTCTATAAAAAATGGATACTGAATAATTTTCACAAATTTATGGAAAGGAAAGACAATAAGGAAGAGCACTGGCCACCTCACCTTGTAGCATAGAGTGGAAACCAAATATTTCACAAGCCAAGAGATGTAACTGCTATGGGATGTTATTTCATTTCATCGTATTTTGCCCAGGTGAAGAAGTTTTCCACAAACATCTCTTTTTTTTTCATAGAACTACTACTAAGCTACTTGCTCTTTTTGATTTCCAAGGGATTTTTTTAATGTGGGCAACAATACACACGAGCGTCTAATCTTACTACCCAGAAACCTGGAGAAAATACAAGAAGTTCGCGTGAAAAAATTCCAGCCTTCACCGGGGCCTGAGCCCGGGACCTCCAGCACTCAAAGTCGATGCCATGCCTCAAGACCACTCAGCCCCCCCCCCCCCCCTCCTCTTTTCTGTTAGGATAAACTTCTACAGCTCATGGTCAACCAAGACATACCCAAGACAGTGTAGGTTTGACTGGAGTTTCCTTCTATCCTTGTCCTGCCTGACTGGGAAAAAAGGGTACCAATAGCATACATCTCTGGATCACTGAGAATCTCAGGCCCCCCTAGATCTTGTTGTGACATCCTAGTTGTCAATGTATCAGCACGTCTTCCTGTTTCTGTCAACAACATTCTCAACATTCTTTTACAAAACCACATCTGCACCAATGTCCGTTTCTTCATCATTTCAATCCTCAGCGTCAAGCTCTTATATCCATAAACAAAAAAGCTACACACGTATTCACAACAAGTGGATTATTGCACCTATCATGCCGACGTGATGCTGACTACATCACCTACCAAGCTCCGATTGGTCTATAAAATATAGGTCTAGCCCTATATGCCCAATACACGTTAAAGCGTGGAAAAGGGTCAAATGTACTGGTTATGATATTTCTCTTTTTCAGGAAGAGGATAGGAAAATTGCAAGTGGAATTCACTTTCAGTCACATTATCTCCTTGTGAGTTATGAGGGGGGGGGGGGGGGGGGGGGGGGGGGGGGGGGGGGGGGGGGGGGGGGGGGGGGGGGGGGGGGGTGGGGGGGGGGGGGGGGGGAGAGATACCTACTGCTAGTATATCATTAAAGCTGACTAACTGAGGGTATGCTAAAACTGGATGTGTTGAGCCCTGAATGGCACAGATATCACAGATCACAGCCTACTTGTAAACAACAAAATAATGAGCCACCAACCCTTTTAAGGGCGAACACAGAAGGAGGAGGAGGAAAAGAAGAATCACAAGTTAAGTTTGGACATATTTTTACCTGGTTGCATTCAAGTGACACTGATCCTGTTGGGTCACAGTCGCAGCTGGCACATCCTTCCCTGCTGGTGATATTCCAATGGGCAACAGCACATCGGTCACACTGCTGACCAACAACATTAGGAAGACAGGGGCACTGACCGGTCTCACGGTTACACTCCCCGAGAGCATAATCTGTACCCAGTTGATAGCAAACACAACCTGGCAAGAGAAGAACAGGAAGTTTAAATGTATGCTTGGTTCTTATCTCAAGGGAGGTCAAATAGTGATTGAATTAAAACCCCCCCCCCCCCCCCCCACCCCCCCCCCCCCCCCCCCCCCCCCCCCCCTCCACCCCCCCCCCCCCCACCCCCCCAAAAAAAAATATCTGCACTGTGAAACTATTCAATTTTTTCTTTCAGAATGTGCTATAAGAAGAATATTTCAGACCCAAAAGCTGAAGGAGGAGAGGAAGAAGCAGATGCAGAGAAAGAGGAAGAATGGGAAGAGAAGGATAAGGAGGAGGTGGAGAAGGAAGAGAAAAAGAATGAACAAATAAACTTTAGTTTTAAAGGGTCACAAATTGGGCACCCTGTCTTACATTCAGCTCTTTAAAACATTCCCCACTCACATCACAACTGTATTGCATCTATAAATATGCTATTTTAATACAACAGTATACATTACATAATATTAGGAGGAGCAGCATCAGCAGAAGATGAAGAAGAAAAAGAAGAAGAAGAAGAAGAAGAAGAAGAAGAAAAAGAAGAAAAAGAAGAAAATAAAGAAGAAGTAGAAGAAGAAGATGAAGAAGCAGTAGAAGAAGAAGATAAAGAAGAAGTAGAAGAAGAAAAAAGAATGGAAGACAAAATAACAATACTTACGTTTACAGTTCTGTTGTGTAGCATCTCCATAATAACCAAGCTGACAGTGCTCACAGGCAAACCCTTCACTGTGGTACAGGCACTTGAGGCACTCTCCAGTTGTGCCATCACAGCTGCCAGGGTCATCAGGGTTGATGTTGCCATTACAGGTGCATGGCTGACAGGTTCCACCAAGCTGTGTAGGAGCTCCGTAATAGTTTTCAATACAGTCATCACAGTTACGTCCTGGAGAAAAGAGGCAAGTTGTGACACATTAGGGATGTCTGATAGATCAAGTTTGAAAATAAGCATAGCTGACATGAAGAGAAGGCAGACGACAAAGAAGAACAGACATGACACCCAAAAAAAGTATAAGTGGAAGTCAGGGTGCATCCAACTGAGAGATGAGGAACTAACATTCCACATACAAATAAGCCAGATTTTTAATATGGGTGTGCATGCAAAACTAAAGTACTGAAACAAGAACAAAGTCTAGAAGTGGATAAACAATGAGAACTTTTGTGCCAGAGTTTACAGAAAGTGAATGATAAAAATAAAAAAGACATAACAATTGTAGACCAGAAGACTACAAGCTCCTGTATCTCTTCCCTGGGAGCTGAAAGGCAGAAGACCCACACAAAAAAATATAGACACTACATAAAACACTGAAGACTTTCCAGTGAGACTTTAGAATGATCTTTGGTGCTTGCCTGTGCAGAAGGTTGATCAGTCTCAAGCTCCCTGACAATAGGCACAGGATCACACTTTCTGTCTACACACTACACAGCTGCAACCAGTACCAAAGAACTTGTATAGGTGTATTGGCCCAAAGATAACAAGTCATTAAAAAAAAATTTAACAAAAACATATTTCTCTGTGCGACAGGATTTAAGCATTTTTTCTGCCCCCCCCCCCCCCCCCCCGTGAATCTTTCCCCTTGTTTAAGCTCACCCTAAATTATTCTCTTTGGAAAGCATGTGTCTGGATGCGGGCTAGGTGACCAGCACAGTAGATCTGACATTTCTTCAGTACTGTGTGAATGCTTGGCAGGTTTACCTTACTGAGAATGTGTTTGGAATCATGTCCTGATATCTGATTTTCATTCTGAGAATCACACTATAGTGATAACTGCTATGGTCACCTGCCCAGTATAGTCTCTGCCATCAAAGAAAGCAATGGTAAACTACCTTTTTCAAGATGCCAATAATAGCCAGGATTTCACAAATAGATCTGACAATTTGATAACAACTGGCAAGACATGGAAACAGCAAAGAAAAGGCAAAGAGATAAATACCTGGACAGTTTAGCCATGTTGATATGGGGGGTGGAGGGTGTTTTGTGTGTGTGTGTGTGTGTGTGTGTGCACGCACGTGTGTGTGAGAGAGAGAGAGAGAGAGAGATGAGAACATTGACCTGATCCATGACTCTGGTGATCACATGAGATGATAAAACACAACAGTCTATGTTATCAGCACAGCACAGAATGAAATGGAATAGCAGTCTGGGTTCAATCCTCCAAAAGTTACAAGAATTTTCCACCTAGTACAGCTCTGGGGTCAACTCAGCCTAATAAAAATAAATACCAGCTTTCCAGTATTTTCTGGGATTTATCTGCCAAGAAAAGACAATGAGGAAGGGAATGAGCCAACATACCTTCTATGCTGTGACCTAGAATGTGTCAAGGCCTAATACTCCATGGCATGTTCCAACTGCTCTTTAATAGCACCACCTATGTATAACTTTAAAAGAAATTACCTGTGTATCCGGGGCGGCAGTTACAATAGACTTCTTGTGTCCGAGGATCAAAACTGCAGGTATCTGCATGCTGCACAGGGCTTGTTGGTCCTCCAGGACACATGCAAGGTCTGCAGGGAATCTTGATACCAATCCTGGGATCTCCGTAGTAGCCTGCCTCGCATCTAGTGAGAATTTAGAAGAAAGTTGCATATTTAGTGATTAGTGATTAGAAATAATTATCATCAAAGCACTTCAGACAGATCCATAGGTGCTCTGATCTCCTCCTCAAAAGCTCCACAAGTGTTAAACCACTGATGACGCATGTTCTGTGTTGGTTAATGAAACGTCTTGTTCCCTAGTGAAATGTTCATTTCTTGCAGCTCCAGGCTGCACCCCCATGTCCATCAGTCTAGACAGGGATACAGAGTCGTATCCTTTGGCATGCTCCTCGGTACGGTTAGTGCAGCGCATGGCATTGATAACATCACTTCTGTCCATTACTGGGCCAGCCATAGCAACCGCAGTGTCAGCAAGATAGTCTGCACACTCGTTCTCTTGAACACTTGCATGTCCTGGCACAAAGATGAAGGTTAGGGCAGATATTCATGAAGTGCTTAGTGTTGTGATCCATTCTTGCCTGATAAATCCTGCTTGGATTTTTTTAAGCATATTCATCGAATTTACAGGGATGTCAGAAATCAATCAGGAACATAATATTTTGGTTAGTGAGTCAGAAGAAAAGTCTCTAAATATTAGTGGGTTTTTCTCTTTTCTTCCTTCTGTTGCCTCACTGAGGTGTTACGAGGAAATGTAAGGATCTTTTACGTGATCTTTCTAATGCATGGCATAAGCTGGTCTTTATTACAGGTGGTTTTAAACGGAGAACTGGCTTATAAAGACTCTGACACAGACATATAACCAGACTGTGACCGGTACCATCAGTATTGAAACTCTGCGCTGTCTGCTGAAGATGAGGACGGAGCATGCATGGGAATGCCCCGAGTGCTGTGATGTCAATTCTTGACTCAACTCAACATAAAGACTGATGTATATTTAAGAAATCTCAGCATCCGCACAATCTACGGCATATATAATAACAATTTGTAGTGCTATCTAAATAATTTAGAAAGTACAATATCCTCTCTGTAAGACTTCTGACTTTTTGGAATATATAAAGACAACTCTTTGAGACCATCAAAGATGGCAAGAGAGAAGAAGGAGAATGGGAAGAAACAATTAAATGCATAATCTATTTAAATCATTACTCATGACTGGCACCATAGACTGCCATGGCTGGAGCATATAAACAGATTGACATAAACAGACAGAAAGGGTGTACATGAAGGAGCTTTTGGGAGTAGACTAAAGCAGACCCAGAAGATGGCAGAGGGATCATATTCAGGCAGACACAACACTTGGAGTCAACAACTGAAAACAGAAGGCCAACTGCAGAGGTGAATGGATGCGGGTGATATCTACAGCAATGTACCTGAAGGGTTCGGGAGGCTGAAGAAGAATACATTTGTTAAATAATCTCCCTGTATGGCTTCTGTGGCCCTATTGTAGGAGATTAAAAATAAATAGACCCACAGTTCCCCCTAACAAGCATGTTGTAAAAATGGCGACTAATTAGGGATGTTTTCCTCAAAGATGGAGGATTTTTCAGGGTGAGGAACCAACAGTCTGCAAACAAATAAGCCAGATCCGTAAAATGGATGTGCATGCAAAACTAAAGTTTTGGACTAAAATCAAAGTGGATGAAGAACCAGAACTTTTCAACAGATTTTATAGCCGGTATATGTGAAAAAGAAATAACTAATTGCCTAAAATTATCAATGTGTTGTGAATGAACCTACAAGTAACTAATTAAACAAAGGTAAGATACTAACCTTTCACAGTAGTTGCCGGAAGTATAGTTCTCACAGTTGATGCAAGCCCCATTGAGTGGGTCACAGGTGGCAGCATTTTCATTGCACTGACAGGGACGACACTGGGGGAATCCCCAGTAGCTGACCCGGCACTGGTCACAAGCCCGGCCCGCTACATTCTGGATGCAGGTACACTCGCCCGTCTCCTCATTACAGAAGTTGTCTCGCGATCCAATATTATGGCAATTGCATGCTGAAATATCAACACAGCTATGTATCACATAATCTGCTTCTTGCTGATTACTCCATAAATTAAACCAAGGTATCAAGACAAGACCCGATTTCAAACCTGAAGAACTTTATATGTAATTTAAAAAAAAAAAAAAAGCTAGTGACTCAGCCTCTGGTCCAAAGGCTTTGGATTCAAATCTGCACAGCCTAACTGTTTTCAAAATAATTTAAACTCCCACACTAACCCAGCCTAAAATGGGTAACAGGTCAAGTCGTGGGAAGCAAATATGGCACGCCGGCATGATGTTTTCACATGAACAATTATATATATATATATATATATATATATATATATATATATATATATATATATATATATATATATATATATATATATATATATATATATGTATATAGATATATATTTATATATAAAATGCACCATTAGCCTGAAATTTAACTTCTGTGTCCCGTTATGATTAGTCTTCTTTCGTTTATTGTTGCTAGAATTCAAATCTGACACTTATAATATAATCAGCTTTGGTGGAAAGACTGTGTTGAACACTGCTGTTCTGTTTTTTTTTTTTTTTTTTTCCTTCAATGTCAATCTGTACAAATTTATTCTGCAATCCTGAAGATTCTGTCAAAATTATGGGCTTGCTTTATTGTATCCAAGATCAATTTCTCTGCCAGTCTTCTATTTGATGACATAACACTTGCCAAGAAATTGTAATGCTTTGGAATGTTAGGATAATATTAGTTTTTATTTCTTCTTTTGCAGTTACCATAACCTCTGTTTCCAGAGCTTTGATTTAAATGTTATTTAAAAAAAAACGTGCTGATCTGTGGGGAAAAAGACAGATATTTTTATTGACTATTTTAACTGATATTAGATACTTACGTAAGCAGCCAGCGGGGCCAAATCCATAGGTACCTGGTGCACACTGGTCACAACGACGCCCAACAACATTGGGCTTACACTCACACTGTCCACCACTTGGGTTACATTCTAAACTCAGTGAGCCAGTCCGATCACAATCACAATCTGGAAGAGAAAGATAGAGAAAATGGATAAAGCAGTTCTAACTGGGACACTGTTGGGGGACAATACTCTAAATGGCGACCATAGGGTATGTAATCTATTGTTTGTTTATGGCGACCGTAATGGATAAAATCCATTGTTTGTGTACGTTCATATAATAATGTTCTGTAATATTAGTAGGTAGTGGTACCCCACCAGAACATCACACAAGTGATAAACACCCGGTGACACAAAGTGCCACCATGGGGGTAAGGATCACCCGTGGAGAGGTTCTGAAACCCCATTCAGCCATTAGGCCATAATTATGGCCCGGCTATATTTAGTGCCCCCGGCAAAAACTGAGATGGGGCTTCAGAATAAATTTTTTTTTAAACTGCATCCCACAGGGGGATGATCTGTAATATTTAATATGGCAAACCAATGAACATATGATTTGCCTAGAAAAACCACAACATTAAAAAAAATGCTTGGGTTGGTTTTGCAATGTAGTGTAAAGGATATGCAACAGTCTTTTAAAATATTCAATATTGTCTGAGAAGCGAGGAACCAACAATTTGCATACAAATAATTTAGATCTGTAAAATAGATGTACACGCAAGACTTAGGTTCTGAAACAAGACTAAAGTCCAGAGGCAGACGAAAAAAACCATAACTTTCCACTGGAGTTTACAGTCGGTGAAGTCAAAGAAGTAGGTTCAGAGAAAATGATTTGCATGTCCTCCTCAGAGCATCATAAAGCAACCCCTGCATTTACTGGCTGCGCTGTAGCTTTACTAGGCAGTTTTGCCCTGAGTAGTTTGTCACTGCTTTCTGAATGGTACGGTGCTCCTACTGTGGTCAAAACAATCTTCATCTGACCTTGACCGGCAGTAGCTCGGGACTAGTCAACTGCATTCACGACAGTGATCAACATTTGGTACAGGTATTGATTTCATTTTGATTTCTATAAATGTTCGGTTTCTGTGAAAGCATGATATTGATATGACCAACAACTGAAATGACGATTGCTTTAAACACAGGGGTCTGGCATCATACATCCAATATGTCTTTTAGTGTGAAAAGAGGTTTTTAACTTACTGATTTTACTTAATAAAGGCAGACCTAGTTTACTGGATGAAATCAGACTTAGATTACTGTTTGAAAGCAGACTTGGTTTACTTAAAAAAAAATCCTTTACTTTATTATATATAAAGCAGAGTTAGTTTACTGTATACACAGTAGACTTAGTTTACTCGATGAAAGCAGATTTAGTTTACTGTATGAAAGCAGACTTGGTTTAGTGTATGAAAGCTGACTTAATTTACTGTGTAAAGCAGATTTAGTTTGCTGTATGAAAGCAGACTTTGCTTAGTGTATGAAAGCCAACCTAATTTACTGTGCAAAGCAGATTTAGTTTGCTGTATGAAAGCAGACTTTGCTTAGTGTATGAAAGCCAACCTAATTTACTGTGTAAAGCAGATTTAGTTTTGCTGTATGAAAGCAGACTTTGCTTAGTGTATGAAAGCCGATCTAATTTACTGTGTAAAGCAGATTTAGTTTGCTGTAATGCAAGCAGACTTAGTTTAATGTGTGTAAAGCAGACTTAGTTTACTGTACAAAAAGCAGATTTAGTTCACTGTATGAAAGTAGATTTAGTTTACTTGATTAAAGAAGACATCATTTACTTATGAAAACAGGTTTAGTTAAGTTTACTATTCACACAAAAGACTTTGCCCACTGTATGAAATCAGACTTAAGTTTACTTCATGAAATCTGACACTATCAAACAGAACAATGTGAAAACCCACCGATGGCTCCATTGTGCAAGACTGCAGAAATGGAGAAGGTGTGTCGCTGACACTGTTCTGGCAACTGAGACTTCAGGGACGGGTACTGCAGAACATCACAGCGGTTGTACAGGAACTCATTCTTCATATACTCAGGCAGACCTGGCCCTTGATAAATCGGAATGTAGTCTGAGTTTGGCACCAGCAAAATCTGACGGAAGAATGTGTTCATTCAATATGAGACTGACATCACACAATTAGAAAAAAAAAAAAAAAACATAATGTGTATATTGTCTTCTTATGCCTTTTATCTCCCCCCCCCCCCCCCCCCCCCACCCCCCCCCCCCCCCCCTCTCCCCAGTAGAACACAGGTCCTCAACCAACTCATGCTAAGCCGTCTTATCTTTTGTTATCGCACTCAGCTTGCCTCATGTCCTCATATTGTTTAAAAAAAACTAAACTCACTATTTCTCTTTCCCACGTAATTTTTGGTTTCTGCCTTAATTCCATTGTCACTGTGTGATTTTAACAAGGAGCACTAGTTTCTAAAGATACCATTGGTCTATGAGGTAGTGAGATCCAGATAAAGAGAGTGAAAACAGTGGTCCTCTGTGCAAGTGGGACACACCAATACTCTCACCCCGGGAACACTAACAAAATGAGTCATGACCCCACTGGAAATGTCAACAACAAAATAATCATAATTTTACACAGCTCCCTAATAATTTTGTTTAAAAAAAACTATCTGTCTACCTATTTTAAAAACAAAGAAAGAAGAGAATAAGTAAATCAATAAAAAAGTTACCAAAACTGGCAAAACGATGATTACCATTGTACTAGAACAGGACACAGTCGACTTCGCAGCCACATGTACACGCATTTCAGATTAGCGAATCACCATGTGTACATGTGGATTGGCACCTGAGACAACAGATCACGTCTTCCAAGATTTTCCCAAATACTACATATCAAGGCAAAACTTTTGGCCTAGAGAAACATCGGTGCAAGCCAAACTTCACGGGTCACTGATTGAATTACAACAGAGAGTGAAGTTCACACTAGAGACAACAGTGCAAATACAGATAATATATTTCAAGCGAATGAAATAGGAAGAAGATATATGCACAGAAATATGAAGGGAGAAATCAATAAATCTGAAAACAGTGAAGCACTTCAGTGGAATATATTCCCTAGGGCCTAAAAAATCCCAAAACAGTATTGGGGACTCATCCCGTGACCTCTATCACTAAGGCTTACAGGACAAATTTGACATCAACTTGGCTTTTAAAAAAAACTTAATTAAATGAATTTATTTAAACTGACCAAAATAAACAAGCTATTTGGTTAAAAGTAAAATCCCCTAAATGTTATATTTTGATAAAGTATTAATATCCTGATCTCCTAAATGTTTACGCAGCCGCAAAACAGTCAGTAGCATTGACTATGCACTTTGCAACCAGGTCAGCATAGAGAAATTGCAAAAGTTTTATTAGCAGCGACAGGGTTAAGAGTACCAGTTGCAAATCACAGAGGACCTAGTAAAATATATATGAAAACCTTCCCATAGGTTGACAGAATTAATTTTCTTTGATATAATCCTCTCTCTCTCTCTCTCTCTCTGTGGGTTCTGGATCTGAATTTGGAGAGGGGGAGGGGGGGTTTACACCAGCTGACAATTGAAAATGCAATTATTTGGGCATTTTCCCACTACAGTTTGAATGTGTCTGTTTGAGAAGCGAGAAACAAACAGTCGGCATGGGGGAAAAAGCCAGATTTGTAAAACAGATGCAAAAACAAAAACTAAAGTCCTGGAAGATGACTTCTTCTTTTACGCCCTCTTTTGCCACTTTAAGTGTCGAGGATATAAGGTCCTGCTTCCTGCATTTCAGGCTGCTTCGACCAAAGACACATCGTAGTACCGTAGAGTTTTTCTGATGTCATCTTTTCATCTTGTTCTTGGTCTATCTCTTGCTCTACGCCCCTCTGCTCTTTTGGTATATGCCTTGAATGGTATAGCATCAGAAGGCGTTCTCTCCAAGTGGGCAAAACCATTTTATTTGCTGTCTTTCAATGTAATTTAGAAATGGTTCTGTGCCGAATTTATCTCGTCTGACTAAAGTCCTGAAATGGACAAACAACAACAATAACTGTATGCTAAAGTTTACAGCTACTTAATGCAAAGAAGAAGAATCTTCTCTGGAAGAATAAACAAACCTTACAGAATCCAGAATGAAGTTAGATACATTGATCAGTGAGATGTGTTGGTATAATGCATTTTTTTTTTTTGTTTAAAGAAAACCAAAGAAGAAGATATAAGATAGAGACAAATGCCATACTTTTCTGATTTAATTTAACCAGCTTTTATTTTTGTTGTTTACAAGTTTACTCTAAGGGCCATGAATGATTCACTCTCCTTACAGTCTCTGAGATAACCAGATCCGTCTGCGTGAAGAAAAATTAAGATTACAGAAAAGCAAATGCTAATAACACCATCAAGGAAACCTACGGAGTCTATGAGAAGTGTAGCTTCTGGAGTCCTCTGGCCAGGTTGATATGAATTGAAGGTCAAAAGCACCTTGTACGTTGTGCCTGTCTCCAGGCAGGAAGGTGGTGAAACAACCTCGTACCGAGCACCTGATGTGTAACAGAAACAAATATAAACTATTTCACAGGCACTCAACATGAATGACAAAAGCAAAATATTACTGTAACTGTTCACTAGAATATTTAACTTATAAAAATCTGTAACGGCAAATCTGGAATATACATTTAAAATATTTAGCTATAAAGTCAAATCAGTACCATTGTATGGGGCGTGTGTGTGAAAACATGGAAACTTGTTAATAACCAGCAGTTGCCCAACTAAAAATAATGATCAATTAAATTTGTTTTCTGCTAATTACACGTCTTTATTCATTAACAAAAGGTGCCTGCGCAGACTAGAGGATCAATAGTAGGATAGAAACACTAATTGGGGAGGGGGGGGGGCGGCAGCTTTGGGAGAGAACTAAACACAATCCAGGGAATAGAGAGGTGAAGAAAAGTTGCTGACATTGGATAGGGAACATGCTGAGAAAACCTGACAGCAATATTATTAGAATGTTTTTACACTGGAACCCACTCAGGCACATAAATAAAGGTAGGTCAAAAAACACCTGGAGAGGATAGCTAGAAAATGAAGCTGTAAGATGGAAGACATAGAATGTGCTGCATGCAATAGCAAAGAATAGGACTACTCGGTATAAGTTGGTTGAGGGCCTATACTCCACTGGGGAATATGAAGAGAAAAAGATACTGGAATATGAAATACTGTTGTGCCTTATACATCACAGAGGCCTTCTAGTCATTTCTTCCATCCCTTTCTATCCTGGGAAATTCTTCTGATACGATGGATGGAGTCTCACTGGGATGTCAGTAATTCTTTTCTTCTTGGTCCGTGGTAATCTGAAAATCCCTCCTTAGCATTTCAGCTCAAAAGCCCTTATTCTTTACCTTTTAGTACCAAACAATATTATTAAAACAATGTATTAAAGAATCAGCTCAAGTAATTTAACTGCAGATTACAAGCGGTACCATTATACTGGAACTCTGCGATGGCTGCTGAAGATGAGGATGGAGCATGCATGGGAATGCCCAAAGTGCTGTGATGTCAATTCTTGACTCAACTTAACTCAATTCAAGTAATTTAACTTGAGTCTAGTGACAAACTTACCTGGTTGCAATGAGACCGACTTCAGATCATCGCGGGGACTGAATTCACCACAAAGACCTTCTGGATCAACATGGCCTGGTCTAATCACAGAAACTTCCACATCATGGAAGACTTCTGGCATCTGGATTAGGAACACACAAATGCATATCTAATAATTTCAGAGGTGAATGTGTTATTCTTGACTTTCATAGGTACATGTGTATTAACCCTGCCGCCCCTGAAAAGACTAAATCTAGTCACCACCTGTCTTGTCCAAAGTGATCCGTTCTCAAAAATCATAGAACAAGTCCATGCACCTGCATGGTGTGTAATAAGCTATGATATGAATACAGTAACTGAAAATATCATGGCAGGAGGGGGGGGGGGGGGGGGAGTCCCTTTTTATCTTCTTCACATTCACTGGCTGTAAACTTTGGCAGAGTTTTTTCACTATTCGACCACTTCTTCTTGTTGCACAGAATCTGAGTTTTGTGTGCACATACATTTTACAGATATAGCTCATCTGCAAGCAGACTATTGGTTCCTAAATTCTCAGGCAGATGCATTTCCACTTCAAAAGAAATAACCCTAAAAAGTTGACTTTTACGACATGCTTGTTAGGTGGGGGAGAGGGTCAATTTCCTTTTCCCCAAAAATGCAGCCCTTGAACCCACATGTAAAAAAAAAAGTTTCCTTAGGATTCCAAGGGTTTTTTTTCTAAACCAGGTTTATGTCAAATTTTTCCCATAAGCCTCAGTGACAGAGGTCATGGATTGAGTCACCCAACACATTTTGTTTCTAAACAACCGGAGGGTATTTTCCTTGTAATGCTTCACTGTGCTCTTTTTTTTTTTTACACTACCCTTTTAATTACTTTAAATTTTAAAAAAAATTCAAAAATGTACATAGATACATTAAAAAAAAACATTTATTAGTGACTTGTTTCATATGGCTGTATTTAAAAAAAAAAATATTTTTCACCTTGAAATTCCTACGAGTTCACAGCCATTTTTTTAAAGTCTTCATGGGGGCGAAAGGATTAACATGTACAAATACTAATAGAAAACTGACTGTAACTTATGAACAAGCATGGATTAGTCTAATAAATCAAGTGCCTTCTCTCCAGTAAAGGTAGGCTATAACAGATCTTAAACCTTGATGTTTATTATTTATCTTTTCTTGTGATGCTTCCACTGGTGTCTTTAGGAGAAACAGTTAGGCTTCCTTAATGTGTCTCATGTGTGTTACATAAGTGAAGCAATCAATCAATCAATCGGGTGCCACAATGAATGCTGGTTGCAATGAATCTCCAACACACCTTGTCTTTTGTCCTGGCTGTACACTCTCTCAGACTGCTGTTTGTCTATCTCTTCACACAGTCTTCCCACAGTAAGTAAAATATACTTTTTATGTTAGTGGCAATTTCAGGTAGATGATTAAAGACAGCTTGTGTACACCAGTCAACACTCGAGATGTGATGAGTCAACACCAGGTCAGCCACTTTCACTTACCAGGACTTTACATGATACCCATTTTAGGCTGGGTCAACCTGGGAGACAAGGTCTTTTCTTGAGTTCAAACACAAGACCTACAAACACGCAGGCAAGCATCCAGTCACTATACCACTGCAGCTCTCCCATTATTAAACAGGATTTTTTAACTCCCCATTCACCACTTTTAAACTTTAAATCACTTCCCTGTTCAACCTTTTCATCTGAGATTAGAGATAAGCTATTCTGCTTCTTCTTTGCTCGCATTCACTGGCTGTAAACTCCGGTAGAAAGTTTTGGGTGTTCATAACCCTCAGGAGTTTAGTCTTGTTCCAGAACCTGAGTGTTGTGTGCAGACTTGGATGTACTCCGAGTTCAAAGGATGCCCCCACTTATAAAACTCATACAACATGCTTGTTGGGGAGGCAGTGGGTCTATTCTTGTTTTCCCCACAATGAAATTCCAAACCCACCCTGGGAGGATATATTCTACTTTAGTATAATTTGTGATGATTAGATATGTTAACATATTTTTTAATAATTGACCGTTATTTGCACAAGTTCACTTAGTGGCTCTTTGCACAGATCTACTATTTCACTCTTTCACTCTTTGCACTGATCCATTTACTAATTATTTATTAATATATGCAACTTTAACAGAATATGTCTGGTAGGAAAAAGGATGGCTGCATTGTGACAAAAACATAATGGGATTAAAAGGCCAGACAGCACAAAGTAAAACAACCAAATAATTGTACTATTGGGGAATTAAAAGCTGGACACACAATATAAAACATGGCAAGTCCTGTTAGACAATCACAGTGACACAAATCAAATCAAGTGAGACAATACTTCTAAAAAAAATTTGTTAGCATCTCTGACTTCCTATGTACCCCGTTCAATTCGGCCGCAGGTAATTTGGTAGTAGACCACCTTTTTATGTTGATTATGAAAATGGTATAAAGTGCCAACAACAAGATTTCAACAAATTATCGGGTTCATTCTGCAATGTCCTGTAAAGGATATGCAACTAACTTATTATGTTTTAAATGAGATTCTACTCTGCATGGGTTTTGGAGCCCCATTGCAGGGAGAAAAAAGAAAAGATGCACCCCCCCCCCCCCCCCCCCCTTTCAATGTCAGACTGCATCTGCCTACGAGGCGAGGAAACATCAGTCTGCATACAAATAAGTCAGATGTGTAAAATGTTCTGGAACAAGACTAAAGTCCAGTAGTAGATGAACAACCACGTCTTTCAGTCAGAGTTTACACTGTGAACATGAAGAGAAGAAGAAGAAGAAGAAGAAGAAGAAGAGGAAGAAGAAGAAGAAGAAGAAGAAGAAGAAGAAGAAAAAGAGATAAAAGATGACGAAGAAGAAGAAGAGAAAGAAGAAGAATAAGAGATAGAAGAAGAAGAAGAAGAAGAAGAAGAAGAAGAAGAAGAAGAAGAAGAAGAAGAAGAAGAAATGGACAGTGACAGCGTCACTTCTCTGATGGCTCAAAGGTCTTGGTTTAAATCAGGACAGATCTTTAGAATAGACCTATGGCTGCCAGATCAACCTAACCTGAAACAGGTACCTGGAAATGTTATGGGAAGTAAAGGTGACTGGTATGCTCTGATGTATTTACCCACTGAGTGCCAAATGGTCTACAACAGTGTTTCCCAAACTTTTCAATTAAAAATGTTTCCACAGCATCCTAACCTAAGTCAAAGTATGACTATGCGTATATAAGATTTTAAAAACTTGTAGGGAAAAAAACTTGTGTATCTTCAAATATGACACTGTGCCCCTCTGAAGAGGTTGCAGCTCTCCAGGGCGCAGTTTGGGAATCACTGGTCTACACAAATATGAATTAAGCACTTGATGCCCAATGCAGCAGTAATGATGTGAGAGTGGTCTTTGACTTTTATTCACTTATTAACTGGGTGAAAAACTGAGAGTAAAAGGATAAAATTGAAGATGAAAATATTTTGTGTGTGCAAAGTACAGGAACCTGTTTTACGCCTTCAGGTGTACATATAGTGCTAAAAATACACCAATCCCCGTGGGTGATGTGGCCAGCATCACGATAGCTGCCTTTACCTTCAAGAACTTTACCTACTGCCCACTCAATTCTAAGTTGACCTGGGAGCCAAAGTCATTTTTCAAGAAAGTCAAGTCTACATTCAGATTTGAATTCGCGAAACCATGGCAGCTCTCAGAAGAGAGTAATAATTTTTTTTTAAACTAAAACTTTAGGATAAAATCCGGGTATAAAAACTGGTCCTTATACATGCATTAGAAAAGAAAGAAAAAAAAAGAAAATACTCAAAAAACCTTTTTAGTGCAATCTGTGAAAAAAAATGTAGGTTTTTTTTTCAAATGGTATACTGTGCAAAATGAATGCTAGTAATGTGTCCAAATGCTGAAATATTTAAATAACTGATTGACTGGGTATGCTGGCCAACTTACTGAACTGAAATACAAGAGAAATTATTAAACAACCCAACACATCAGCAAATCTCACCTGAGTAACACTGCTGCATGTAAAATAACAAAACAAAATCAGTGTTTATAAATGTTATAAATGTACATCTAGACAGTTTGATATACACAGAGACACACACATGAAACATTTCTATTCTTCTGACCGTTATCCTACAAGGAAACAAAAGGCCCCCTAGGAAGTCACATGGAAAGCATTTCAATAACTTGCTATAACTTCTAGCTCCTTTAATGTATTATTTATCTATGCGTTAATTTCCTTCTCCATGATTTTTAGAATTTCACATTATTTTTTCTTCTGCAGAATCAGAAAATGGTGAATGATGTGAATGATCTGTTGTGGTGATGCTTTATGTAATGTGGCTAAGTGTGCAATTGCTGATCTGTTGTAAGTACTACTCCCCTCGATGATGAACTGCGTATCAAGTGCTGGAATGTTGGTGCTGGCACCTCTGGTGACTACGTTATGTATTTCACTGCACATGTAAACTATTGGCTTTGCTGAGACTGCAGTCTGTGTCCATTTGTTCACTTTTGTGTGTGTGTGGTATGCATTCAGTGTGGCACAGGAATGGAGCAACTATCATCATTATCATCAGGTGCCTTGCCGACTGGCGTAGGCAATCATGTCTCTCTACAATCTGCTATCTCCTGCAGCATGTATTAGTTCATGTACTGAGACACCTCCATGCCATGCAGCAAGACTGTCAAAAATCTTCTCTCACTGTCTTTCTCTATCCCTCCTTCCACAGATCTTTTCAGTGGTCACAACATGTTCCATTTTCCCTCTTCTCATAACATGGCCAAAAAATGATGACTGTCTCCTTCTAATGTCTTCGATTAGTTGTCTTCGGGCTCCCGCCTCTTTCAAAACCTCTTGGTTGCTATTTTTGGCTGTCCAAGGTATTATAAGCATTCTTCTGTAAAAACCACATCTCTGGGGCCTCAATAAATTGTTTGGCCTGCCTACCAATTGTCAAGGATTCACAGCCATTTGTTAAAACTGGATATATGTGGAAGATACTATGGGTGACCTATATGCTATGATACTGGAACTGTGTTTAACTGATTATTTTCCTTGATGACTCCCGAACAGTATAGTGAAGTTATGCTATTAACTGAACAGACGAGCTTCTGCAACAACAAGCATGTTGTATAGGATGACTAAATAAGGTTTGCTGAAATCAGATGTGTTATACTAAAAGGCACAGATACTACAGCCTGGCTGTAAACTACAACATAATGTGCCAACTACCCTTTTAAGAATGAACGCAGAAGAAGAAGAACCAGTCTTGATAAGCATACGAGCTAATGATTATACTCCTAGAATCAGTTAACTCTTTCAGTGCCACACAGTTATTTCCAACCCCTCCATCCCAAACGGCTGAGCTTAACAGCAAATAAATACTTAGATGTGAGGGACCGGACGGAGACAATGTGGGATATAAGAAGTAAAACTAATAAATCAGATATGACGCCTTCACGGCATGACAATAGTGTGTCAGCCATCGTGCACTGGATCACAAATTATTTCTCCCCACGACACTTAACGGCAGAAGTGGTTTATGATGATGATGATGAGTTAGCATAACGTCTAACTGTAATAGAAGATAGCAAGGGTGTCGAGTGTTGAGCTATAAACTGACATCTCAGCACTAGGGGCATTCCCATAAGTACTCTGCTCTCATCAGCAGCAGCAGCAGCAAGCGAAGAGCTCCAATTCTGATGGTGGCAGTACTGGTGTGGTTATTCGTCTGTCTTGTTTTTCCTCAGAGTGTAGTGTCAACCAGATCTCCTGGCCACTCCTAGCTGTACCCTTGTCTCCTGACAATAAGGATCTATTTGTGCCTCCGCTTCACTTGCTCCAAATAACCTTGACCACATCTAGCTTGACATGCATAAATCCATGACCTACTGGTGCAGAACCAGCCAATCTGTCTGCCTGTTCACTTCCTAGCACTGCTGCATGCCTTGGAAATCATACTATCTTTGGAATGACCAAGAAACATTTGGTATGTTTGTTACAGAAAGAGTTAATCAGCCACAAAAAACATTTATCATAGCAAGACTGCAGCAGCTGAAAACAAGCACTGGTGAGATGTGATAGGTTTGTGGAGGGGAAAAACATATTTCTAAGATGCGATTTAAAAAAATACTTACAAAAAAAAAAAAAATAATACAAACTGCAGGTGTGCCCTCACATCAATGAAATGTGGGGGCAGGGGAACTCTCAGAATTATCGTATTTTTTTTTTTTTTTTACAACTTCAAAGTATGTATTTTTATAAAGTGGTTAAAAAAAAATTCTGAAAAAAGACAAAACATCACATGTTTATTAAAATGTAATATCAGCAACACATTAGGAAAATGTTTGCTAAGATAATAAAATAAAAAGTTTATGTTGTTCCTCCATCACAAGTGATGAAGGCCACTTTCATCCAAAGTAGTAATGATCAATGAATGATTTTGAATATGAAGGTGGCTGATTAGTCCAATATGAGCCAGGAAAGTTTTTGAGCTGTGTGGACAACAGATGGAGGAGGCAGTAAGTGTGGGATTAGCAGCACGATTCTTTCTAGTCTGGCTCCATTTCTCTGCCTGTGCAACCTTCGCTGGCTGGCAGGTCGATTCACCATGCCTGAGGGACGTATGCCATCCAAAATGGTCTTGTGCAGCAGCCTCCCACATCGCTGTGTTGATTTTGAGCAGCTTTCTGAGACAGGTTATATGAAACTGTTTTAACTTTTTAGCATGACGCTAATACACAGTCCATGTTTCACAAGCGTAGAGCAGTACTGGAAGAATTACAGCTTTGTTAACCTTTAGCTTGGTCAGCAGGGAGATACCACTTCTGTTCCAGACACTGGTATAAAGTCTGCCAAAACTGCTGCTAGCCTTTGAGATTCTAGCATTGATCTCATCGTCGATACTGACTCTCTGAGAAAGGGTACTGCCAAGATAAGTGACTCTGTCGACTGCATTTAGCTTTTGATTATTTACGGTGATAGTGTGATCACAGTAATTTTTTCTGGGAGTCGGTTGATAGATAAAAACAGTTTTATTAGTGTTGGTAGTTAGCCCGAAGTTGGTACAGGTTTAAGAAAATCTATTGATGATGTGCTGCATACTGGCCTCAGAAGTGGAGTTTAGAGTGCGGTCATCAGCAAATAAAAGGTCTCTAGTGTGTATGTTATAGTTTTTGCTCGGTCTCCTCAGATTAAACAAGCTGCCATCTGTAAGGTAATTTAAAGCACTTCCTGGATCGTCATCATCAAAGGCATTAAAAATATTTATAGGTAATAGAAATTTAATCTACACTCTTAAGCAGCTTACAGGAAGCTGCACAAATGTAATCTACACTCTCAAGCAGCTTACAGGAAGCTTCACAAATGTAATCTACACTCTTAAGCAGCTAACAGGAAGCTGCACACATGTAATCTACACACTTAAGCAGCTTACAGGAAGCTGCACAAATGTAATCTACACTCTTAAGCAGCTTACAGGAAGCTGCACAAATGTAATCTACACTCTCAAGCAGCTTACAGGAAGCTTCACAAATGTAATCTACACTCTTAAGCAGCTAACAGGAAGCTGCACACATGTAATCTACACACTTAAGCAGCTTACAGGAAGCTGCACAAATGTAATCTACACTCTTAAGCAGCTTACAGGAAGCTGCACAAATGTAATCTACACTCTTAAGCAGCTAACAGGAAGCTGCACAAATGTAATGTACACTCTTAAGCAGCTTACAGGAAGCTTCACAAATGTAATCTACACTCTTAAGCAGCTAACAGGAAGCTGCACACATGTAATCTACATACTTAAGCAGCTTACAGGAAGCTGCACAAATGTAATCTACACTCTTAAGCAGCTTACAGAAAGCTTCACAAATGTAATCTACACTCTTAAGCAGCTAACAGGAAGCTGCACAAATGTAATCTACATACTTAAGCAGCTTACAGGAAGTTGCACAAATGTAATCTACACTCTTAAGCAGCTTACAGGAAGCTTCACAAATGTAATCTACACTCTTAAGCAGCTAACAGGAAGCTGCACACATGTAATCTACATACTTAAGCAGCTTACAGGAAGCTGCACAAATGTAATCTACACTCTTAAGCAGCTAACAGGAAGCTGCACAAATGTAATCCAACTCTTAAGCAGCTTACAGGAAGCTGCACAAATGTAATCTACACTCTTAAGCAGCTTACAGAAATGAACATTGAATATAATAAGCGAATTTATCTAAGGCTTTTGCAGACTTCAGCAACATGCTTTGGGGGATGTTGGGGGGGTAGGGGGGGGGGGGAGTGGAGTTGGGTCTTTTCCAACCCCCAAAAAAGAGGTCCTAGTAACCTACACGAGAAAGTTCCATCCCTTTTTCACTTAAGTGATGCTTTGGGATTCTTTGAACATTTCTTCTCAGGTTATTAAAAAAAAGTAAAGATCCCTTCTCACTCCTTTAGGCGCATCCGGTATATGGGAAGAGCACCCATATTTTTTCAGACCATCGGCACTAGGTGGGTAATGTGGTCATCATTACGCCGGCCGTCTTTACTTCCCCAGGACAGCCATCCTGGTACCAATTTCAGGCTAGGTCAACCTGCGACGCCCTATACCACGATAAAAATCCACGCAGCCAGCAACGGTACATTGTAATTATGAATTGGATTTGCAATGCCTACGCCACAGACGCCGCTCTCAGGATATGCCAAACCCAATATATAGCCACCTTCTTTCTTCTATAACTGTTGATGCAAACAGTATTTATTTTTTCACACACTCAAATACATACATTCTGGAAAACACTACATTGCATGCTAATCCCAATATTCGGTTAATAAGGTTTTATTTTCTGATATTTTCTGCAAAAATGTGACTGGTATGTTTAGGTGTGTTCTGCATGTTGTGAATTATTGTTAATATCTGTAAAGGATCCTTTTCTCCACTTTCAGGCACAGTGGCTCAGTCTCTCTCCGCAGAACTGCTAGTTGCCTGCGGAGCACGTCACACACAGCACAATCTCTGTAGCTTCGGTGACAATCCCCAGGCATACTGGGATGTACAATGCTAGACCTATATTTTACAGACCAATCCTAACTCAGTTGGTGATGTGGTCAACATCACGCTGGCCGCTTTTACTTCACAGGATGTTGCCTGATACCCTTTGAGGTTGATCCAACCTGGAAGCCATGGTCATTTTTTTTTAAATGACTCAACATCTGTATGTGTATATATAATACTAGCGGCTGAATAAATGCATTTGTGTGTGTGTGTGTGTGTATTACCTTACACATATATGTATAAACTCACCCCAATGCCTCGTCCATACTCTGCCTCATATATGTGGTTATCCAAATGTGCAAAAAAGAAGCCAGGATCAACCTATGTATGAAATAATAACTTCAGTCAATACAAATTTATGTATTTAAAGATAAATAAATCAACAACCAGGTTCTTCTAAAATAAAAAAAAATCATATGGTCTAGTTCAGTGCATTTTACTTGCTGCATATAAAATTAAAAAGGCTGAACTGCAGTAAAGTTGTTGGGAGGGGGCCAAAGAAAAAAGAAACAGGAGGGTGTCCAAGGAATAAAGAAACAAACACAGATAGGATCACTTTTACAAGAAAATGGATTCTGGCATTGAAAGTCAAAAGTGACAACAACAACAACAAACGTAGTTCCATAGCTTCACTGTTGTGGTCACACACAAACCTTGCCAATTCTAAGTAGTGAACATAGAGCACTGTCTCAACTACAAAGCAAAGACAAGATAGTGCTTATCTATTCCCCTGCTTATCTGACCCACAGCCTTCCCAAAACATGTCAACAACTAATTGGGTGTTTCCTTCAAAGGTGCAGAGCATCTGCCTTAGAGGCAAGAAACCAACAGTCTTCAAACAAATGAGTCAGATCTGTGAAACGGATGTACATGTAACACTCAGGCTTGGGAACAGCACTAGAGTACAGAAGTGAACGAACAATCAGAATTTTCAGCCAGAGTTTAAGTCTGGTGAACAAGATGAAGAAGAAGTACGCAGCTGTGGACAAAAGAAATTATACACCTTGCTTCTCTTGAGCTCGTACAATTTTTTTTTTTTTTTTTTTCAGCTTGGTGTCCCATTTCTGATTTTTTTTGTCTTTTCTTTTTAGTGTAGTTGCATTAGTGTCCTTTCAATATTATTTGCTGATGAAAGCTTTCCAGCTTCAACATTCATTCTGACACTTGTGACTGTCTTCTTGAAAAGCTGAAAAACTTGACAAGGTTGTTGATTTCAGGTGTCCACTGTGAAGCAGTACAGGGGCTTGTGTAATACAGTTACCACCAAGAGCTATGCTGTTGTTAGCGCAGCTACCGGATACAGCAAGGGGAAACCAAAGAATAACACAAAACTGTGGGAGAGCTTCTGGTACCGCAAGAGTTAAGTAAAATGAATTGTAACAAATAAAAAGAAGTCATCTTCTATGCCGACATACCTCTTTGCAATGCCTGCCACGGATGTGTGGTCGACACTGGCACTGGCCACTTATCTCATCGCACGTTGAGCTGATAGATCCACCCAGGTCACAGTCACAGGGGCTGCAGCCATGTCGATTATCTGCACTCAGTCCATAAAATCCAGGCTGCAAGAATATCCAATTTGACAATTATACACTTGTATTTATATCAAGAATATCCAATTTGACAATTATCCACTTGTATTTATATACGTATTACCTCTCTGGGTACTGGAGACCCTGTGAGGAAGGTGGGGTGGAGATTTTGTCAGCATGTCACAAAAGTCAACTAATTAGAGGTGTAACCTTTAAAGTCAGAGTGCATCTATCTGAGAGGAAAGGAACCAACAGTCTGCATTCAAATAAGCCAGATCTGTAAAACAGATATGCACATGAAACTCAAGTTCTAAAACAAGACCAAAGTTTAGAAGCAGAGGAACAACCAGAACTTTCATCTGGAGTCTTCAGCCTGTGAACGCTAAGAAGAAAAATATATTTATTTATGCCTAAAGTGTCCATAATGTCCTATGTCTATCTTTGTTCTAGTTGACCTTTGCCTCTTCTTCTAGGAACTATAACTCTAGAATACTGTTCTTAAAAAAAATAAAAATAATTTAAAGGTATCAAGGCATTTAATGTCGACAGTGATGCTTACTTTTTATTGCGCTTACCGCAAGAAATTGCATAATAAAATTATTGTTCTACTTTAACAAAGCCGTATACCTTATCCACCAATACTTACTGATTACTGTGGTACTTCATTTTATCTGCTAATGACAGGTAATTCAATATATCTACTAGCAACTGTGGTGCATCATTTTATCTACTGATCACTGCAGCACTTCATTATATCTGGTAATCTACTGATGATAGTGGTGCTTCATATCTACTGAGGACAGGGGTATTTCATCATATCGACAAAAGATTGTGGTACTTCATAATATTTACTGATAATTGTGACTCTTTCATTACATCTTCTAATGGATATGGTACTTCACTATAACTACCGATGATTACATTAGTGATGAATGTCCTACTACTGTGTCTAGTGATGACTGTGATAATTCATTAACCACACCTACTGATACTTGTTACGCCTTTTTTTTTAAAGATTCTTAGTAATGATTGTACTTGCGATTGTACTATACCTATTGATGACTCTAGTACTTACATAGCACTTATCACAGTTCATGCCTGTGACATATCTTTTACATATACAAAGGCCTGTTTCCATGTCACACCCAACATCTGGAACTGTACCACCAGCATTGCAACTGCAAGCTACAAAAAATTAAGAAAACACGATTAAGATGAAGAGGGTTGTACCAGCAAGCTATAAAGTAAGAAACTGATAAGAATGAAGAGTGTTGTAACAACAAGCTATAAAGTAAGAAGTTATGATTAGAATAAAGAGTGTTGTAACTATAAAACTATAGAGTAAGAAATTATAATTAGATGATGAGTGTTGCAGCCTCAAGCTATAAAGTAAGAAGTCATAATTAGAATAAAGTGTGTTACAACTGCAAGGTAGAAAATAAGAAGTTATGATTAGAATGAAGGGTATTACAGCTGCAAGCTGCAAAATATCAAAATATGAAAGAAATTATGATAATAATAAAGGATTTTGCAACTATAAGCTGCAAGCTGCAAAATATCAAAATATGAAAGAAATTATGATAATGATAAAGGATTTTGCAACTATAATCTGCAAGCAAGAGAATATTATTAGCATTGAGAGATGCTGCAAACTGCAAGCTTTAAAGTAACAAAGTGTGATTAGAATGACAGATATTGCAATGTGAGAAATTATTATTATAATGAAGGGCACTGCAATTGTAAGCTGTAAAGTATGAAATTGTGATTAGAATACAAGGTAGGAAATTATTATTAAAGCGAAGAACAGTGCGACTGCAAGCTGCAAAGTAAGAATCGTGGCGGCTTCGAGTTTACAACTGATTGCACAATTTAATGCCTGGTATATTTCACTGTATCTCATCTAGATTCATTACCGATGTCCTGAACTTTGTGAACAGAAATACATGGTTTTGCCATAGCAGTTGCTCTGGTAAAACATGTTGTCGCTGTTGAGTGTGGTTGTATTTTTGTGCTTCAGTTTTAAAGGATTCACTTTTTTGCTTCATTTGTTTAAATGTTAGTATAGTGTATGCACCTGACGAGATACAGCAATATATGCCAGGCAATAAATTGTGCAATCTACTGTTCGTGTGAAGAAATCACAAGAAATCAGCAATGAACAATGTGGATTTATAGAAGGAAAAGGTACAAACAATGCCATATACATCCTAAGGACATTGTCAGAAAGAGCTATAGAAGTAAAGACTGATTTGTACTTATGCTTTATAGACTATACAAAAGCATTTGACTGTGTGAAGCATGAAGAAGTAATCAAACTGTCAGAAAAATTAAACATTGATGGGAAAAGATCTACGAATAATAAAGAATATGTATTGACAGCAAACAGCAGCTATAAGAATTAACAACTGTTTAAGCACATTTCAAAGCATAAAGAGAGGCGTACGACAAGGACGTGTACTGTCACCTGATTTGTTTTCACTATACAGTGAATATATAATGAGAGCTTTAATTGACATGCCTGGAATTGTGGTTGGCGGGCACAATATAAACAATTTACGTTATGCTGATGACACAGTCTTGATAACAAAAAGTCAAAGAACTACAGGAAATGTTAGACATTGTGGTGTTAGAAAGTGGAAGAATGGGTCTCAGTTTGAATAGTGAGAAGACAGAAGTAATGGTGGTATCAAAGAAACAAATTATTCCTAAATGTTTAATAAAAGTCGGTGGTGTTATTTTAGGACAAGTACTGGGTAAGTATCTGGGCACATGGATAACATCAGATGGAAGATGTATAACTGAGATAAGAAAAAGAATAGGACAGGCAAAAACTGCATTTTATAAAATAAAGAACATCTTATGCAATATATCTTTGTCATTGAGAGTTAGAAAAAGAATTCTTGCTTGCTACATACATCCAGTTTTAACATATGGCTGTGAATCCTGGAAAATCGGTAGGCAGGCCAAACAATTTTTTGAGATGTGGTTTTACAAAAGAATGCTTAGAATACCTTAGACAGCCAAAAAGAGCAACCAAAAGGTTTTGAAAGAGGCGAGAGCCCGGAGACAACTTATCACAGACATCAGAAGGAGACAGTCATCATTTTTCGGCCATGTTATGAGAAGAGGGAAAATAGAACATGTTGTGACCACTGGAAAGATCTGTGAAAAGAGGGATAGAGGAAGACAACGAGAGAAGATTCTTGACAGTCTTGTTGCATGGCATGGAGGTGTGTTGGCACATGAACTGATACATGCTGCAGAAGATCGCAGATTGTGGAAAGGCATAATCGCCAACGCCAGTCGGCAAGGTACCTGATGATGATTGTTCGTGTCTTCTTGATTCAAATTTAGAACTGGGAAATATTGCTCTGATTTAAGAAATTTTAGGTACAATGATTTTATTATTAAGTCATCTCTCAACCTGTGGCTATTCAGAACATTTTTTTTTTACATCTCCTGATTACTTACAATCTGTACAATTCTTTCCCTAAGCTCTACAATAGTTATTCTGTCATAACACATTCAATTATTTCTATTCAGCGCCATTTAACAAATGTTGTAATTCATAAGCAATTCGTTTTAGTTATTCTCCATGTTTCTGCTCTATAAAGGGACCTATGGCAGCACAGCAACATGTGTGCTTGCCAGTCTAAAGGTCAACGATCAAAACAGCAGATTCGTTCAACTGACCTTGGCTCCTAGATCCACCCAGGTAACATGGGTTCCAAGTAATGTTACTGATGTTGAGCAAATAATCTGTTAAGTACCCAGTGATCTTTAAAAATATATGTCTTACACTATATGTCTGATGTTCCAAAGATCCTTTAGTTGCCCCATACAACAGTAGAGATTTGAGTTAGTTTGAGCATGTACTGACTTAACAAGTAGCTCCACTGTTGCTGAAGGTAAAATTTCTTGATTTCTATCAAAATTAATTAGGCTGAAATATTTAAAGTGTAATTTGTAAAAGAAATTAAAGTGTTAATGCAAGGTTAGTTGAATCACAGCTACGCATGCCTTGCACTATCAAGATACATGTTTACATACACAGACATTCCACATATATCTTTGTGCTTACGTTCACAGCCAAAAGGGTTGAGCTCTTGTAGGTTCCAGTAGTTCTCCACACAGCGATCACACCTAGACCCAGTAACAAATGCTTTACAGGTACACCTTCCAGCCACTGTTCCAGCCACTTCATCAGTGACCTGTTCACATTCTCCATTCCTCTGTGAGCCAAAGGTGTCACAGTCACAAGCTGATGAGAAACAAGCATAAACAGGTCAACAGATTAAACTCAGTAAAAGTGACACCGATACAAAATAATACACATGAGAATATTTTTTTTTCAAGTCATAGGATCAGTGTAATCCAATGTGTAAAATTAGACACTTGCTATGGGAAATGCTGTTACATGAAAATTCCTAGAATATCATGAACCAAGAACATAGAAAGTACTGAAATTATTAAAGGTCTGAATTTCAACTGGGATTGAGGGGCACTTATTCTTAAACAGTAATGGAGGGGTGTCACTACTGATACATGATAATAGAGATTGCAGGTTGTGGAGAGACACGATCACTCATGCCAGTCAGCAAAGCAGTTGACAGTGATAATGATTTAGCATTTGTTAAATACACGTGGAGGGAAGTTGCCGTGGGGAAGCGGCTAGACGCTCACCACGGATCGGAAGGTCGTAGGTTTGCTCCCTGACGGAGCCGGACTTTTTTCAAAAATGACCTTGGCTCCCAGGTCGACCCAGCCTTGAGTGGGTACCAGGTGCAGTCCCGCCGGGAAGTAAAGGCCGCTGGAGTGATGCTGACCACATCACCTATCTTGTGCCGATTGGTCTTTAAAAATATAGGTCTAGCCCTATATGCCCTATACTCCTAAAGGCATGGAAAAGGGTCCTTTACTTACTTACTTGAATACACATGCAGATAACATACACAAACACGAAAAAAGTACCCCTGTGAGAAACTTACGCTGACAAATCTCAGGATCTCGAATGTCTCGGGTTGAATCCTGGAAGAAGAAAGGGTTGCATTCCTGGCAGTTGATGCCTCGAGTGTTGTGCATGCAGTTGTCACAGACTCCCCCACTGACTTCACCAGAGGCCTGGAACCTCGCAGCATCAAAGTGACACTCTGTAGCATGGCTGTTACAGTTGCACTCTGTGTTAGATAAAAATTACATGGTTATTGCAGTTACATTTTGTACAATATATATATATTATATATACAAATACATGGTTGTTACAGTTACTCTCTGTGTAAGATAAAATAACTTACATGGTTCTCGCAGTTACACTCTGCCCAATATATACAAATACATGGTTGTTGCAGTTACACTTTGTGCAATATTTACAAATACATCACTGCTGCAGTTACGCTATCTGTAAGATAAAAATTACACGGCTGTTGCAGGTTTACTCTGTATAAGATACAAATTTCATGGTTGTTGCAGTTGTTACATTCTGTGTAAGATAACAATTAAATGGCTGTTGCAGTTGTTACATTCTGTGTAAGATAACAATTAAATGGCTGTTGCAGTTGTTACAATCTGTGTAAGATAACAATTAAATGGCTGTTGCAGTTGTTACATTCTGTGTAAGATAACAATTAAATGGCTGTTGCAGTTGTTACATTCTGTGTAAGATAACAATTAAATGGCTGTTGCAGTTGTTACATTCTGTGTAAGATAACAATTAAATTAAATGTCTGTTGCAGTTGTTACATTCTGTGTAAGATAACAATTAAATGTCTGTTGCAGTTGTTACATTCTGTGTAAGATAACAATTAAATGGCTGTTGCAGTTGTTACATTCTGTGTAAGATAACAATTAAATGGCTGTTGCAGTTGTTACATTCTGTGTAAGATAACAATTAAATGGCTGTTGCAGTTGTTACATTCTGTGTAAGATAACAATTAAATGGCTGTTGCAGTTGTTACATTCTGTGTAAGATAACAATTAAATGGCTGTTGCAGTTGTTACATTCTGTGTAAGATAACAATTAAATGGCTGTTGCAGTTATACTCTGCGTAATAAAACAAATTGTATGGTAGTTACAAGCTAATCATCCTTGATATTCATATCTTAAATAATGCCAGAATTTCTTTGTTTTCTTTGTCCATGGTATCCTGAGAATCTTTCTATAGCATTTAGCTCATTTTTTAAAGACCCTTTTCCACGTCTTCAGGCGTATTGGGTATATAGTCCTAGCCTATATTTTATAGACCAATCGGCACTATTTCAGCTCAATAGCTGTTATTTTCTTCCTTAAGGATTGAGATATTCCATGAATCACATCCTTATGTTGCTACAGGGAAGATGCAAGCTCTCAAAATGCTGACTGATTTCCTTGCTAGTGCTTCACCACAGACTTTTAATGATACTTAATATTTGCAAATCCCAAATCAATCCTCATTGCGCCCAGAGGCACGAAAGGCAGAGACAAACTGTTGCCACTCAATTGGATCCTGAGCCATCCTCTCTATCCCCAATTTTGTCCTTCGCGTAGCCTTGAGTTCAGCCTCAAAGGTTCGCCTCCAAGCGCCTCTTGGCCTGCCTCTTCCTCGCTGTCCTTGTGGTGTCAACTGCATTGCTTGTCTCGGTTGTCTCTCTTTCTTCATTCTGAGAAAAAGTGTCCAGTCCACCTCCATCTTCATTTTTTGATTTCTTAATTTACATCTTCTGTCATTTGTTGTAATCTAGAATTTCTGATTTTATCTTCCCATGTGAAACCCAAGAATCTTCTTGGAAGTCTTCTCTCAAAACCGCTTAGCACGCTCTCTGTCTTTCAGTCTGTTTTCCAAGTTTCTGCTCTTTAAAGGAAAACTGTTCTAACGCATATTTTGTATATCCTGAGTTTAGTTTTAGTGCTGTAGATGTGTGATCTCCAGACACTCTGAAGTCTGTTGTAAGCAGCATTTACCTTAAGACTGCTAGAAATCCTCCTTTGCTGAACTTCTACCTTAAATAAGACAAACCACTGAAGGTGATCACTTACTTTTACAGACATTTGGCTGGTTAACTCTGGCTGGCCTCCAAGGATGGTCATGATAGAAATCTTCACACAGCTCACAGTTAAGTCCCTTGGTGTTGTGTGTGCACTCACACATGCCATGAACCTAAGTGATGCAAAACCAACCATGAACAAGTCAGCAATAGTGGCAATATTCATTAAATCAATATTACAAAAATAATGTTATTAACATAAAAATGTAGTTAGCTCAGCAATGAAAGATATATATATATATATTTTTTTTTAATATCCAAAAACCATGAGTTGTTAACCCTTTGGCTCGGTACTATAGATATCGCAACCCTTTGGCCTTGATTCTATGATAGGTACTGTAAATCAAGGAGAAAATGTAGCTTTATTGCCTACCCCCCAGGAGTGAACCCGGACCACAAGGAGTTCGTAACCCAGTCACCACGCAGTCCGGTTTAGCCAACTATGCTAGAGAGCCGGGCATGAAAGATACATAAAAAGTGAGTTGTTATCCCTTACAGGACATTGCAGAACCTACACCAGCATTGTTTTTTTGGCTGTTTGTGATTTTGCCAGGCAATTTCACATTTAGTAGTTTGCCACTGCTTCTGAACAGTCAGGTCTAAATACCATTAATGAAATTAATGCAAGATGGTCTGCTGTCAAACTGCCAGCAGCTGGGATCAAACCCAGTACCTTAGACTCATGTGATACATTCTGCAACACCTAGGCTATAGGTGCCAAAGGATACACAAACAATCTTTTCCCCATTTCTGCCACTTTGTTGAACATTGGAATTAGTTATGTCTTATTTGCACATGTGATAAACTGTTTGTCTGACAGATTTCTAATAGTCTTTTAGTTTTTCTTCATCATCTTGTTGTGCCATTAGATGTCACATATGGCAGTTTATTCTTCTATTCTATTCTATCCTGGACAACCGTTTCAATATCAGGGATGTAACCCAATCACACACCGTTAGTCTGTCTCATCAATATCTCTCTTAGGTTTCTTTGGGATATCCTCATTTACTCAACCAGGATGGGCTGTCCTGGGAAAGTAAACACAGCCGGCGTAATGCTGACCACATTACCCACAGAGTGCTGATGGTCTGTAAAAATATGGGACGCTCTGCCCATATGCCCGATGCGCCGAAAGGCGTGAAAAGGGATCTTTTCTTTACTTTACTTTACTTTTACATTTACTCAACCAATCTATCTAATTTCAGTGGGAAATTTTAGTTTTTGCTTCCTATTTATCTAAAAAAAAAAAAAAATAACTATTGCACAACTGGTCGATTTTTGTTGTAATTGTTAGTTTATTTTGTCTGTCAAGCTCCCTAGCAAAATGTTATGTTTATTTATTATTTTATCTTAGTTTTAAAGTGGTCACCCCTTGCCTGTCAACATTATCTTCTTTAGTTGTCATTGGTTTCCTATCCTAGGTCATCATCGTCATGTGCCTTGTTACACGGTGTAGGTATTCACTTATCTCCAATGACCTGAGTCCTTGGTGTTCTAAATGAATTCTACTGATGATTTTCCTTCCTGCAACAATCTTGTACTATCTATTTCCTTCTCTGTCTTGCATCTTACCAACACTGATATTTACAGCTGTTATAATGTTCTGGAAGAGAACTAAAAAAAATTTTGATAAAACGGCATTGTATAGAACACACCTTGAGAAAACATCATAACAATATAACTATAATGTCTTTACATTAGAACCAACAGGGGCACAGAAATACAGGTGCAAGGGGGGGGGGAGGGGGGGGGCACTGAGAAGGAAGCAAGAGAATGAAGTTAAAAAGACACAGAGGATATGGAGTCAGGTGCATGCAATAGCAAAGAATAAGACTATCACTATGCTCCACTAGGGGATAAAGGGCAGAAAAAAGAGAATGATCTCCAATCCTGCCATCTGCTAGAATATAAGATTAAAAAAATTAGTAATTTTATCTAGAACATTATTTGAGTTGTGTGCGGCCCTGTGGCTTAGAGATTAGTGAATGTGTTTCACAACAGCAAACTGTTTTTTTTTTTTTTTAATTATTTATTCAAAAAAAAAATCCCCTATTAGCTTTTGAGTAACATGTTTTGAATTTTGGGCACATTGTAAACAATGAAGATGCATTTCGAATTATTTACACCTCAGCCAACCGTAGCTTTTCAAAATTTGTGGAAGCTATAACTATAAACTGGTTTAGTCCAGAATTATACAGACAAAAGGACATGCTCTTCACCTTGTGTTTACCCTCCTGAAAGAGACAGTTTTTGAATGTAGTCAATTTTGTGTTTCAGTTCAAAAGAGTAATTATTTGCTTCATTTTAATCAATTTTAACTGTAGTATGCACCTGATGAGTTTTAAAATATGCCAGGCAATAAATTGTACAATCACCTGTTTGTGTCTTTTTTGTTCATATTTATTTTTTATGAACTGGCCTTTTAACCAGTGATATCAGAGTCATGCAGTGGAAAAAACTGTGGCCTCACTAAGTAAAATTACCAAAGACAGCAAGCCATGGGTGTACTTCTGCAGCTGACCTTCCTTGTGAAGACAGCACACCATCTAGGTAGATATTCCACTACCCAACCAAAGTGACTAATGAAGATGTCCTTTCAACAGTGACAACTCAAAGGAGAGTTGTTACAGAAATGAGATGAGAACAGTATACATTCTTTAAGGAGAAGAGAACAACTGAAGTAAGTTGTAACAAGTGGCTGGATTAATGGAAAAGAGACAGATGATAGTATATTTAACCTGTCGACACTGAGAAAGCGATTTTTTTCAATGTTTACGTTTTTTTTTTTAAATACACAAAGACTTGGGACAGTGGCCACTATGCTTTTATATATACACACACTTACATATGCGTGTGTGTGTTGGTTTTTACATACACACACATATATATATATATATAAATATAGGTGACCGTTTTAGCTGTGAAGCTGGAACAGTGACTAACGGCTAATGACTTACCTCTTCTGATGTCATTTAGAAATAAACCAGACCTCTTTTTTTTACAAGTCAAAAGTAACTGTATAAGCAAATGAGTGTTAACTTCTTTTATAAAGAGAGCAAGGCTCTAAGCTCCCACTCACCTATGCATGCATCAATCCATCTATTCCCACCCATTAATCAATCCACCCACCTATCTAGCTATGTGTGAAAACTAGTTCAATATAACATACAAGAATTCTTGTAACCTCCAATGACAAGGATTTATTGCATAACATGCACTTTACATTATGAACTGAAGTTCTGATCGTGCTGTTCAGTTCTATATCTCTGTGATATATTTTATATCTAATTTTACTCAGGTGCCAAGATAATGCAATAAATTCTCGCCACTGTTGGCACCCTGCAGTCTTTCTCATTGTGTGACACTGAGTTACAGACAGGTATGGAAATCACAGCTAATTAAAGCCACGGATGAATTTCCTCCTCTCAATGGCACAAATAATAATATGATAATGTATCCAATTTAAAAAAAAAAAAAAGCTAAACTGGAACTAAATCAGCCATGCACTCAGAATGGATAAGACCAGACTCCCTCATCAAGCCCTCATATGGACACCGGTAGGGAAAAGAAAACAAGGAAGACCAAGAGAGATCTTGCATAGAACCATCATCAGGGTAGGCTCAACCATGGGCCTAATGAACATCCAATACCTAAAACAGGTAGCAAAAAACAGCCAGATCTGGAAGACCTCTGCCTTATGTGCCGCACTAGGCCCAAGATGAAAGACTAACTAACTAACTAACTAATGGCACAAAACTTTAGGCAACATTGCAGACACCATGATACCCAAGAAGATTTTTGTTTTACCCATCTTATTCTGTTATCAGCATAAAACAATCAAACAAATAACTGGTAAAATAATGAGTGTTTGATGTGGGAGCCTTGTCCTATCCATTCTAAGTGCATGGCCAATTTAGTTCCTGTTTCACTTTTTTGTTTTAAAAAATGTAATACATTATTTTATTATTACCATCAGATGGAAAATGTGTGATAGAGATTAAAAGCAGAATAGGTCAAGCGAAAGCTGCATTTCAGAAAATGAAAAATATCTTATGCAATAAATCACTCTCATTTAATGTCAGAAAGAGGGTGGTAAAATGTTTTATAGAACTTGTTCTGCTGTATGGCAGCAAATCTTGGAATGTCAGTGAACAAATTAGGAAGAATATGAAAGCAACAGAGTTGTGGTTTCTGAGACAAATGTTACAAACACTTTGGACGGCCAGAATAACTAACGATTGCTTTAAAGAAGCTAATGAAAGTAGACGTCCATATACAACAATAAGAAAAAGAAAAACACTGTTCTTTGGTCACATAATGAGAAGAGAGACATTGGAAAACATCGTGACAACTGGAAAGATCAGTGGAAAAATGGGTAGAGGCAGACCAAGAAAGATGATGCTGGATGGGCTGAAATGATGGCATGGAGAGATATCATCAAGAGAGCTGTTCCAGGCAACCAGGGATCGTGATCTGTGGAGACGCATGAGCGCCTACACCAGTTGGCAAGACAAATGATGCTGGTGATGATAATGACTGACCCTAGTGAATATAAACACTGATCTTAAATACTGGTGCCTCAGCCTTTAAAGAGTTAAAATAAGCTCAGAAAGAGTTAGCTAAAATAGCAAGACAGGATGATGATAATGACTGATAACACAGATACAGAAATACAAGTATTACAGACCATAATCCTGCTGGTTTCTTCACTACGGTTGTAGCCAGGCACCGGCAGACATCTGGAAGCATGGCCGTAGCATGAACAACTTCCACGTACTGTAACATCGTACAGCGAGTAGTAATACTTTTCCTTGATCTCCTCCCTGTTGTCTAGCAGTGTATCACCTGTAACAAGCGAAATGGGATTTACATGAGAAGCATAAAGCAGCAGCATGAACACACGTTAAATGTTGTTGAATGTTGAATTGAGAATCGACATCAAAGCACTCGAGACACTCCCAAAAGTGTTCAGTCTCCATCTTCAGAAGCAAGGAAAGAGTTCCAATTCCGATGGTACCAGTAACCGTCTGTATATCCGCCTCATCCTTCCCCTGAGTGTTGAGCGTCAGCCAGATCCCCTGGTAACTCCTCGCATACACATGTTCTTCTTCTTCTTTCGTTCGCATGAAATAAATTATCTATATCTGCAAAGCTGTCTCTAGTATGAATTTCATTGTCTTTTGTAATTCCCTAAGCGGCCCGTAAAGTTTGACTTCCACAAGTGCCTCTTTTGGCCAAAGGTTTTGCCTGAAAGCGTTGAATCTGGGACAGTCTTGAAGGATGTAATCTGTTGTTTCAGGTGCCAGTCCACAAGTACACATGGTTGATTGGCCAATCTTAAATTTGTTGTACATGTAGCAGCGAAGTTGATTGTGCCCTGTTCTAAGGCGAAGGATAATGACTTGCTCTTGTCTGTCCATAATATGGTAATCATCTTGTGCCAGTTTCGGTGGCATTCTGATTGATCTGATCATTCTCTTCTTCTGTTGATAAGAGACTGGTATGTCAGGTTGTTCTTCAGTTGCACCTTCCTTAGCTAGTTTATCAGCTCTTTCGTTTCTGGGAACTCCACAGTGGGAAGGTATCCACTGCATTACTAAATTACAACGGTTGCCTAGTTCAGATAGTAGTGTCCGTATGCTTGGTAATTTTCCAGACTGGAGTGACTGAAGTACTGCTTTTGCATCTGTCAGGAATACTACTGGTTGTGAAAAATACCCTGTATTTAGTAGTTTCTCTACCGCTATATTGATGGCTTGAACTTCTGCATCATAGTTGTGACAGTGCTTTCCTGTTGGTATTTTGGCTGTATCCCTGGTATTATTAGGATACTCAATGTACACTCCTGCACCTCCGTTTCTGACTGCGCTTTCTGCTGACCCATCTGTGTAAACACGGACCCAAAGGTTCTGCGGGTATTCATCATCAAGTAGACTGAGGGTGGCTGTTTTGCGCTGCACACTGTTTTGTTCTTCCTTGTCAAATACCCCTTTCACTTCAGTCTTGATGTGTATTGGAAACTTATACTCCTCTCTCCAGGGGGTCCGTTCTGGGACAGCATTTAAGGATCTATCAGTTGCAGGTAAATCAGTGGTTTGTCTGCCGAGCCGTTTGGCCTGGTGGATAAAACTACTTCTCTTTAGTCGTCCCAAAGCTAAATTGTGAAATCTTTCATTCATAGGGTGACTGGGCATACTAAGAAACTTTTCTGCTTGTAAAAGCATCTTGGTGTCTCTGCATTCACTCAGTGCTTGGGTCATCCCCATTTTCTCCATCACAACTATAGGTGTTGTGGTAACTCTGAGTGCTTGATTTTGCACTTTGTCTAATTCTTACAATGTGGTTTTTGATGCCGAACTCCATGCTGTTGATCCGTATTCAAGATGTGGTCGAACACTTTGTTGGTAAACTTTCCTAAGTATTTTCCCGCTAGCACCCCATGTGGTTCAACTTAGTTTTCTCAGAATGGCTACCCTCCTTCTGGCTTTGGTTGCTGCCTTGTTAATGTGTTTTCTCCATGTTAACCTATCATCAAACGTTACGCCAAGGTATGTGGGCTCCTTATCCTCTCTCAGGGGCACTCCATTTATGTGTATGACGCCTGATTTTTGTTTAGGAGAAAGGGTGAAGAGGGTGGTGCTGCATTTGCCTATGTTGATGCTGACACACCATTTGTCGGCCCAATCAGCCATTGCATCTATGGCTCTTTGTAGCAGTCTGGTGGCCACTATCGCATTTTCATTTGTACACCAGAGTACCAAGTCATCAGCATACATTGCAGCTTTAATTCCATGGGGTAGTTCAGAAAGCAGGTCGTTGATATAGACTAGGAAGAGTGTGGGGGACAGGACACCTCCTTGTGGGACGCCATGGCGCTGCAAAACTTTCTTACTCTTACGTCCATCTATCTGTACTTGGGATCTTCTGTTATACAAGCATGCTTTCACCCATTTGTACATACTCCCATTCACCCTGCAGTCTCTCAGTTTCTTCAGTAGACCTTCTTTCCAGACCTTGTCAAAGGCTTTCTTCAGATCTATCCATGCCGTTAGCTCTAGCTTCTTTTCCTGGAAGGCATCCTCAATTTCTTGTGAAAGGTAAGTTGTCTGGTCTTCTGTGGAGTAGCACTGTCTAAATCCTGCCTGCTGCGGCATGAAAATGTTTTCACTTTCCAAGTACCATTGGAGTTTAAGGTTGACAATACGTTCCATTGTTTTACAGAGGCAGCTGGTAAGACTGATCGGTCTATAGCTGGAGGCATCAGAACTGTCCTTTCCTGGTTTAAGCATAGGTATTGTAATTGCTTCTCTCCATATCTGAGGAACTTTGCCACTGGTCCAACAATAATTAAAGATCTGTAGCAGCTTTATTTTGGCAGTTGTTCCAAGGTTCTTGATCATTTCGTTGGTGATTCCATCAATTCCAGGTGATTTTCCCATTCTCAGCTTTGATATTGCTAGCTCTAACTCGCTAGATGTAAATGCTGCCACCAGTGCCTCAGGAATTATATCATTTTGTCTTGTATGCTGTTTGTTCTCTTGAACCTCTCGCTGTTTCTCTGGGCTGACATTAATGTTGCTGTCTTCTGCAAAGGAATCTGCAAAGTGGTCAGCTGTCTGTTTTCTTGTTAGGATGGCTCCCTTTTTTGCATAGTGCAATATTACCATTTCTTCCTGTATTCGCATCATTAATTTGTTTAATTAACCTCCACAACTTCCTTGTGTCTCTTTCAAAGTTTAGAGACTTTGTCTTTTCCTGCCAGCTTTTCCTGCAGTTAGGCTCTTTGAAATTTGGCCTTTGAATGTTGGTAGTTGTTGACAAGGTCTGGTCTCAGCTTGTTTTCTTTCTGTTTCCATATTGTTGTGCAGTTGCTCTAGATCACAATTCCAGTACGGTTTATATTGTTTACGCATACCTCTTGGAACTTCTTCTAGGGCTGCCGGCAGAGCATGCGTTTGCTCAACTCTCGGACTACTTTTTCTACGTCGTTATCTGTGTTCAGATTTTCCAGCAGAACATTTGTGCGAAGCTGATATAACTTCCAGTCTGCCTTCTTAAAATTCCACCTTGGCAGCGTGCTGCTCTCTCTTACAGACTGGCTTTCTATAGTTAGAAAGACTGGCCGGTGGCCTCCTAGTTGCTTCCCAACAGTTCTGGTAATATTCAGTTCCATGTCTGCAGAGTGAAAAGCTAGGTCTGGTGTCGAGGTGCCATGCCATGCTCTTGAGTAGAATGTTGGTGGGTCGGTTGGCTTATTAACGAGGATGAACCTATTCTTATCCTGCCAGTCCTCTAGTTCTCTCCTCTCTGATCCATGTGATCGTAGCCCCAACTTTGGGAGTGGCTATTAAAATCCCCACAAATGATCATTTTTTCATTTATTAGTACTGTATCCAGTGCCTGAGGGTGGTCGCTCGGACAGTAATAGTTGGTCAGATGTAAATCTGTATTTTCTAACTTGAGCTCAAGAGTTTGATACTCAGCACCTTCCATGTATGTTTCGATCCAGCCCGCAAGGATGTTATTTTTGCATACACATGTATGGGACGCAATTTTTCGTTATTTTTAAGCCACCCCTCGGCTGCAGCCGGGGGCCTTAATATAACGTAAGGGTTGAACAGAGTTTCTGGGACTTGTGCCCGGGTGATCCTTATCCGAATGATGGCACATTGTGTCACCGGGTGTTGGTCGCTCGATGTACGGTCCTGGTGGGGTTAAGCGACACGCATGTATGTATATTGTATGTAAGAGTTAAGGACCCCGTTAATGCCAGTGGCGAATTAGGTCTAAGATGACAGGCTCTTATTTGTTTACAAGTCAACAGGCACTCCATGGATGATGTGGTCTACATCCCACTAGCTGCCTTTATTTCCCATGACATTTTCGGACACCTATTTTCAGCGGGTCAGTGTAGTACATCCACGAAAAAATCCATACAGCATGAGGAAATTCTTTTTTCTAACATCCCATGATAGGATTCATTGCATAAGATGGTTTTCATTTTATAAAATAAGTTTCGCCTGTCCTATACTATTCCTTATATCCATTAAACTTCTTGCAGCTGATTTATCTACGCTCCTAGTGACTTATACGTCTGTAATCTTCCCAAAATAACGCTGCTAACTGTTATGTTACATATACTATCTAGGGACAATTATTTTCTCTAAAGTTACCATTGCCCCTGTCTTCACAGTCTAAAAACAATTAAAAGCAGCTGACCGTGAAGACTACAGAACTACAGGCTTAAGGTTCAGATATCTGAGACATTGCTCAATATCACACTCGATATAATTCAATTGATAAATGGAAATGAATTGTAAAAGCAGCAGCAGCTGAGAAACCATAATTTGTATAAAGGTTGACAACCTGTGTTGTGATACTGCCCCAACCCGACACTAAATAACACATCGGCAAATGACCGAAGGTTGTACACTTAGTGTAGCCATTATGGGTTACACAACTATCCGAAAGCTCAACAAGATACTTTTTGAATTTTGGCTAGGAACAAAAAGCAGCATCACTCAACATTATAACGCACTAATAACCAAGAGAATGCAACAGGCGGACACTTCTTCACCCCTTCCCCAGCTGGGTTTTGCCATGTTGGATTGTCATCCAGAATTCGACTTTTACAGTGGCTGTAAACTACACCACAACGTAGTAGAAGTAGTAGTAGTACATTTTACCCCACTAGGACAGCATACAAGCGATAAATACCCGATGACACAAAGTGCCACCATGTGGTTAAAGATTACCCGTGGAGAGGTCCCAGAAAATAATACGTTGAATATATTTTATTCATCTCACCTAGCAATAATAGGGATAATTAACGCCGCCTCTTCGAAGGTTACGTCCTTCTTAGGACGTAATTTTTTGTTATTCGAAGCCCCACCCTGGCTTTTGCCAGGGGCCGCAATATAGGCAGGTCATAAATATGGCCAATTGTCTGAACGCGGTTTCTGGGACCTCTCCACGGCGATCCTCATCCACATGGTGGCACTTTGTGTCATCGGGTGTTTATCGCTTGTGTGGGGGGGGGGGGAGACACCTTACTCGGGAAAAAAACCTCTATAGATGATTTTTCGTGATACTCGTAACATAAGTCCTACCTAAAATATAAGTAAGCATCGGTTAAGATCGTCAGCCAGGATGGCGTTTTGAATTACAAAGATCTCCCAGAAGATTACATGGATGTATTAAAATAAATGTAGATTTTTGGTGTAGATACCGACAAGCAGGAATTAGGTCCACTTTGGGAATGTCCTCTTCCCCCCCCCCCCCCCCCCCTTCCCCCCTTTCCACAAGTTTTCGGTAAATTCGTTAATTCGTCTTATCTGGTCTCTTTGTGTCTCTTTTTCTCTCTCCACTTTTCAGTCGCCAAGTCATATTCCATTTTCCCACTCCCCCTGCCATGCGCAAATATGTCTATTAAATATGCTCATAAATGAGGACGGAAAGTGTTAAAAAGCCTAAGGGGAACGCATCTCTGTAGACTGGATGTTTGGGAATCACTGAATCAACTACATAGCGTGGTACCACCATGTGGTAAACAGTCAGCTTTAGTGTGGTCGTACTCACGTTAGGCTGTTCCAGATTCCGTCATTCACACGCACCAATGCACGCACACAAACCCCAGCGCGTGCGAACACACACATGCTCCGAAAGACGCCGAGATCGCTCTCCCAGATAATGAATGCCAAAATTCTTCAACGGCGGAAGTGAGCGAACCCGTGGAATAATATGGCCTAAAGGCTGAACGCGGTTTCTGGGACCTCTCCACGGCGATCCTCACTCACATGGTGGCACTTTGTGTCATCGGGTGTTTATCGCTTGTGTGATATCCTGGTTGGGTAGAAAGTCAGTCAGTCAGTTTCAATCGCAGCACTGCGGGGATTGATACTCAACATATCTTTAACATTTATTATTTAAACTAGTCTAAAAATGTGCTCTTTCTTTTCTCCAGGCTCCTTCTTATTTGTTTCGTAATAAAGCCCTTCATGTCCATATTTTCGGTTATTAGCTATTTCTGGTTCTATGATGACTTTGGCGGTTTATAAGTTTATGTTATTTTCTTCTTGAATAAAGGCTCCGGCTGTAAAGGTACGGATATAGTTGTAAGCGTCTAGAGCCAGTTCGTGCTGTATTTAGTACCCTTTTTTTTTTTAAAAAAATATCAAGTCGAACACAGTAACTACTACTTAGGCTAAATAAACTCAATTGATTTTAACTGGCAATATTCTCACGTTATGTGCGTGGCTTTCAATACTTATGCAGTTGATGCTATAAAAGCCGTAGGGAACATTTAAAAAAAGGAAGACCGTAAAAGAAAAAGAAAGACTCAGAAATAAATTAAGAAGGACACAGAAGAAGAAACATAAATACTCAGGGGTAGAAAAAGACTCAAAGGTAGAAAAAGGAAAAAAAAAAAAAGGAAAAATTCAAAAGTAGAAACACAAAAAGATTCAAAAGTGGTGGTGGGGGAGGCCGGAGACAGAAAAAGAAAATGAGACAAAAGTAGAAACGTGGACTTAATCAGTTAATGCACAAATGAAAGAATTCCCACAGTCGTGCAAAACAAAACCGACATTCTATCTGGCCTAAGAACCTGACATCCACGTCCAAGTTCCGCTTTATCTTTCTCGCGCCTCTAATGGAAGAGTCAGAGATATTAATCAGAGCAAATGCGGTTTAAGTGAACAGCATCACGTGCCCGTGAAAGAAAGACGGTGGGACCAGTCCCGCCTTAACCTCCTAATTCTGGCAGACAAGCACAATACAGGAAGTAGTTTACATGAACACAAAGGACACAGACCTGACAAGCACCGAGAGCTGTGAGTGAGTCATGCCCTCGGTATCACGTTACTCTGTATTAGTCTCTCGAACGAGGGGTCTCAAACGTGAGAAGGCTTTGGTTAAAACTGTCATCCTGGCACACACAGAATCATATACAAAACGAACAAACTTTAATTTCAAAGGGTTAAGAACTGGGCTCGCATGCTCGTTAACATTCTGCTCTTCGAGGTCTCCCTCCATTCTCACATAACTTGATTCGTAAATCATGTAATAAACATCATCAATACCATCAAAGTATTCATTACAAGCAGTGGAATGTCTGCACTTAACTTCAGTCAACCGCAGTTGAAATAAATCTAGAGAATACGTGCGCTATTTCGACAATACATTTTAAAATCTTCTTTGGGGGCGTGTAATCTGTGCTCAAATAATATTCGGAGTTTTCAACTGTATGAATAGGGACTAGTGGTATTTTTGATCTGTTGTGGAAGACAGTTCCACAATTGAGCTGCCAAGTACACCAGGCTTGTTTTTTATAGGTCTATACTAGGTTTATGTATAGGCGTTTACTATGCCTTTCATTATATTTGAACAACGGCCATAAGTAACATGGAGCCACTAAGTAACATGGAGCCACGTGTGTGTGAGTGTGTTTTGGTTTTTCTAGGCAAATTTTACTTCAGTAGTTTGCCATCCTTTTCTAAACGGTAAGCTCTCTGTACCACTGTAGAAACAAACGCAAGCGTTCTGCTGTCAAACCGCCCGCAGCTAGGATATAGAGATGTTAAAGAAAAAGCAGAGAGAGAGAGAGAGAGAGAGAGAGAGAGACAGAGAGACAGAGAGAGAGACAGACAGACAGACGGATGGACTGACAAAGTTAGTCAAGATGAGACGACTTTAATGTGTAGCATATTAACAGTTCAGTAATGAATTGCTAAAGATTGATTCGTGACGTCCTAAATACACTATCAAAAGTACAGCTTTTCAATTTGCTTTCGGAAGTGGAAATAAAGGACCATTTTTAACACCCCGAGGCGTATACAGTTGTTGTCGCTGAATACATTTTTTATCGACCAAAGGGTGAGGTGGTCAATATCTAGCCCGCCACCTTTACTTCTCATAACAGTTTCCAATACCCCCAATACATGAGCTGTCATGAGAAGCTGGTAAAGTGAAAATAAAACGCATACCATGGTACGGATTTAAACATATGACTACCGAACCGATAGGACATGTGTTAGTTCGCTGCTGTGACTGTCATATTGATGTGGCCACAGACAAGATTGGCAAAGATTATGAAAACATCTTTTCTCTAGTTCTGTTCGGCACTGGGTTTGTCGAGGACCCTGGTGCGAACCTTAGTGTATGTGCTACCTAGACACTGGTATTCATGGCCTCGGATATTCCCATCTATCCATCGTACATGGGGGACGTTAGAGTATGTCACTTTTCATTCATGAGTTTGTTGGGATGGTCGACTTTCCTGAAGGTTGCCGGGTGTGTCCCGCTATCTTGTTTGGTCTCTAGGATGTCTTGCATTTAACGTTTTCATTCCGAGAAAGAGAATGCATGTGACATAGGTTGCAGCACTCTATAGACCCAGTTTCTCCACGTTTTTTGGAGTGTTGAAGGCCCTGGCGTGCTGAAATATACAATAAGCGATATCAACGGCATTGCGGAACACCCCCGTAACCGTGAGGGAAGGTCACGGGGATCAGGAACTACCAATCAGAAGTGAGCTAGTGTGTATATAGGTGGGGTCTGGGGAGACTAAGGTATTAATCAAAACTACCGTCCTTTTTAGGATGCAATTTTTCGTTATTTGAAGCCATACTCTAGCTCATGCCAGGGGCCACAATATGGCCTAATGGCTGAACGCGGTTTCTGGGACCCTAAACGGTGATCCTCACCCACATGGTGGCACATTGTGCCATCGGGTGTTTGTCGCTTGTGTGATGTCCTGGTGGGGTAGAAAGTCAGCCAGTCAGACTATGGCCGTACTAACCCGTCCGTTGTGTCTCAGTGAGAGGGCTCTTTGTGTCCGCTCTCTCCTCTTATTGTTTCTTTGAACAAGCTTTTGTCTACTGTCGGCGTGCTAGGCCTGTCACAGTTTCATGTAATGAAAACCACATAAACATAACGATTCACAAGAACTAAATTTATCGTCATCGTCACGTAGCAGTTCCTTTACAGTGTGATTAGGGTCAATTTGGTTGAGGTACTGCTCACGCCATTAGTAATAGTTAATATGTATATTAGCGAGGTGGTTCGAAAAGGGGCTTTGTCAGTATAAGAAGAAGAACACAATGAGTTGGTAGGCATTGTTTGTATTCAGGCGACTCAGAGCCGTGACATGGTATGTCCGACCACGCTATCCACAGCCGCGCAGAGCCACCACAGTTGAGGTGTAATTTGCAAGGGCTCAAGAAAGAGCTTGTATCGGAGGCGGTTGAGGCCCGGTTAGCAAATAAGGCCAGTGCGTGGGTGGCGACTGAAGAGAAACCTGGCAGGTGGGGTGTTGGCAACAAGGACTGTCTATGTGGCGAACTGCCCAGTTAAGTTAGTTACCTATCCTTTACAGGACGTTGCAAAACCAATTACAGCTTTTGGTTGTCGTGGTTTTTCTGGCTTCCCTTGCCATTCATAATTCCTGAGGTCACTGGACCTCGAATATGTTTGCGGGAGTGTCATGATATTGCCTGGTTTGGCGTTCGCTCGGCGTATGTAATGTTTGTGGGAACAAACGTATCTTATGTTTGTGGGAACGTTACGAAACGCCCAAGGAACTACCCAGTTGTAATTACATTAAAGTTGTGTGTTAGTTGTGTTTGAGATGGACACTTCTGTCATGAAAATGCCAACAAGCCAAAGCCACTTAAACTCTCAGATACGTTTGAACAAAGCATGCAGGAACTTTGACAGCCTACTACTTTCGTTACAATTACTCCCTCGCTCGCTCCTTTAACTCCATCCAGTGAATCACATGCACTGTCTAATTACGCGCCTCTCTCTATCCCTGATTCAAATATAATATGCGGCCTTCACCAGAACTCCCTGTAACCATGTCAGCGTCTGTGGCTTAGGCGTTGCGAACGCGCTTTGTAATGCCGGGGTGCCGGGTTCGATCTTAGCTGCGGACAATTTGTCTTGTGTTCGTTTCGACAGTGGTACCGAGCGCTGACCGTTCAGGAAGCAATGGCAAACTACTGAACGTAAAATGTGCCTAGAAAAACCACAACAGTTAAAACAAAATGCTGGGGTTGGTTCTGCAACGTCCAATAAAGGATACGCAACTAACTTCAGAGTGTCTTTCTGATCATGTACCATAACTAGAATTTACGTGCTCCCACTGTACATATAGCAGGTTGACAAGTAGATACAGAGTGGTTGGGTAGTTATCGACTCTTTCAGAGCAAAAAGGGGAGAGGAAAGCGGAGAATAGCCCTTTAACATTTTTAACGAAAGCAGATCAGCTAAATACACAACGTAAGTGGTAAATGTAAAAGCCACACTTCCTAAATATGTTTAGTAGTAGTAGTAGTAGTAGTAGTAGTAGTAGTAGTAGTAGTAGTAGTAGTAGTAGTAGTAGTAGTAGTAGTAGTAGTAGTAGTAGTAGTAGTAGTAGTAGTAGTAGTAGTAGTAGTAGTAGTAGTAGTAGTAGTAGTAATACACTTTACCCCACTAGGACATCACACAAGTGATAAGCACCCAATGACACAAAGTGCCACCATGCGGATGAAGATCACCCGTGAAGAGGTCCCAGAAACCGCGTTCAGCCATTAGACCATATTTATGACCGGGTTATATTGCGGCCCCTGGCAGGAGCCAGGTGGGGCTTCAAAATAACGAAAAATTGCTTCCCACAAGGTGATAACTGAATATTCGGTTTAAAAACGTGCTTAACTCACTCAGTGCTAAACTAATACTAATCAATCTGTCTCAATATCGTTGTTAAAATTACTAATTCTATTAAAACTGTTGCTGTACTCCTGACGTCCACTAGAGATGTTGTCTGAAACCTTTACCTTCTTCGCTTGCCCTTAAAGGGGCGATTTACACGTTGTACTGTAGTTTAAAGCGAGGCTACGATAACTGCCCTCTCAGCCAAACACATCCCATTTTTAACAAACCCTTAATTAGTCGCCCTTTAAGATGGTTGGGCTACATTCATTGTTTGCCCTAAAATGGGGATCAGGAACCATTACGTGTATATCTTCCCTGTGTGGGTTCCGGGGCCCTGTTATAGGGAAAACAAGAATAGACTCACTGCAGACCCAAAAGCATGTCGTAAGAGTCGACTAATTGGGAGCTTTCTTCGAATTCGGAGTGCATCTGCCTGAGAGTCAAGGAACCAGCAGTCTGCATACAAATGAGTCAGATCTGTAAAACGGATGCACGCGTAACACTCAGGTTCTGGAACAGGACTGCAGTCCAAAAGTGGATGAACATCCAGAAGTTTCCGCCACAGTTTACAGCTGGTGATACATAAAAGAAGAAGATTAAACTTCTTGAGATCCACATTTTACTTGTTAAAATAACAATTTCTATAGACAGTAAAAGTAACAATTATCTGGTACACATAGAGTCAAGTCAAATGTTTTAAAAACAAAAAACAGCAACAATTGATCGATGGAACTCAAGAAGAGATGCAGAGCTGCCTCACTGATGGGGTGATCCATGACCATGGCTTCTATTGGTGGGCACCTATCTACGTTTCTATATGGTCATCATAGACAAACAAGTTCCCAACCCAGACTAGTAGACATAATCGTCGTTTTCTTCTATGTCGGAGTACATCTGCATGAGAGATAAAAATCAACTTTCTGCACACAGTCCAGATCTGCACAATAGGCGCGCATGCAACACTCAAGCCCTGGAACAAGACCATAGTCCTAAAGTGGACAAACAGCCAGAACTTTCCACCGGAGTTATAGTCGGTGGGCGCTAAGTAAAAGAAGAGCACTCAAAAGAGTTAATCACATCATACATTGCTCTGGAACGAATGAGTGAATGGGCCACTATGTAATTACCCATTTTACAACATCCCTCCTTCCCCAGGTTTAGCCCACTGCCATTAACGACACTACAAGAAGCTGTAGCGAAGTCACGCTCGTTGGCGATGACTCAACAACTCGACATTTGTGGGTACAGCGATGTCCATGGAAACATGGGAAAGTCACAGTGCATTGTAATTAGTTTACTTGCTACTTAATTGCCGTTACGCCCATAGCAAGTCACTGCTTTTTTTTTTAAAACATTTTAGTGGCGTTAGTGAGCATATTTAGTTGAGGTTATCCCACATTGCCCCGTGTGGGTTCTGGAGCTCCACTGCAGGAAAATTAAGAACAGACTCACTGTCCGATTGTATCTTCCCGAGAGGCAAAGAACCAAGAGCCTGCATGCAAATAAGCCAGATTTGTAAAAACGGACGTGCACGCAACACTCAGATTCTGGGACAAAACTAAAGTCCGGAGGTGAACGAACAGACAAAACCTTCCGCCCGAGTTTACAGTCGATGAACGCGAAGAAAAAAAAGCCACACAGCAATACTGTTCTGGGGATGTGAAATGTTAGCCCTTCAGATATTGCAGGCGACGATATAAAAAGTAAGGTGATCATTACCCTTTTTTTCGTCGACTTTCTTACCGTAAATTTTCCAGAACATTTCCTGGTACCAATTTTATGAGGCTCGTTTGGCATCAGACAGTCATCGTCTTAATCTTCTTCTTCTTCGCGTTCACCAGCTGTACACTCTGGCGGAAAGTTCTGGTTGCTCGTCCACTACTGAACTGCGGTCCTGCTCCAGAACCTGAGTGTTGCGTGTGCATCAGTTTTACAGATCTTCAAAGGAAGCTCCCCATTTAGTCGACTCTTACGACATGCTTTTGGGGAGGCAGTGGGTCTATTCTTGTTTTCCCCCATACTGGGGCCCGGGAACCCACACGGGAGATCGTCTTAATAATCGTTATCCCATAGTTCCATTATATGTCCCACATGACTTGCAATATATTCCTCCATTCTGTTCTATCTGTGCAATCTCTTCGACACCATGGATGAAATATATGCCAGCAACCTTGGCCTCTCTCATCCATGTTCTCTTCGGGTTTTATTTTGGACTTCCCGACTTCTTCAGCTTCCCCTCCCCGCCCCCTTTCCATGTAGTGATTCTCTGCTGGTTTCTTCTCAGGACGCCTTCAGTTAAGTGTCATCATCTTTGTCTTATAACTGCAGTTACCAGCGTGAGTGACCTTCAACCCCACCATGACCGCACGACAAAGGTCAAACACCTGGTGACACAAAGTGCCACCACACGGATGAGAATCTCCCATGCAGAAACCACGTTCAAAAGTTACACTAGGGCCCCCGACGGCAGCCGGGGTGATGGGCTTTAACATTTACAAAAATTGCGTCCTAAATTGAGACAGAGTTCAACAAGATTAAAAACTATGTTACCCGTGGCTGCTCAGACATTTATCTGATTTCTACCCCCCCCCCCCCCCCCCCGCAATCCCATTTGATATTCAACATCAGCCGCTACTGGGCGGGAAAACATTCATCATGTATCTGCCATATATTTTTTAATTCTCATGTACCATTATGTTTTAAATAGCGTATCTGACTGCTTCGGTAATTTTATAGAAATATTCACTAAGACCCATTTAGGTATACCAAAACATATAAACAGGTTCCAAGACACTGTCAGACACATTAAGTAAAACATCTCAACAGGCATTCACTTACCTGCTCTATTTCAACGCTCTCTCTCTCTCTCTCTCTCTCTCTCTCTCTCTCTCTCTCTCTCTCTCTCTCTCTCTCTCCTCTCTCCCTCTCAGCTGTAGGCACATAAAACCATATTGACAGTTGCTATGGCACTAACAGGAAACATCAACATGTCAAGCGCTTTGATACCCGTAAATACAAACACATCTTTAAACAGCCCGGGCACTCAGTTTCCGCGACTGTGGCATGAAGCCAACTAAACATGAATGCAATGATGAAAAGAGCTTCTCTTTCTATGTTAGCATATAAAAGGGCAGTTGGCCAGATATGGTTTATAGCTAGAGTGAGATATCTGTGTACGCTTTTCAGGCTAATATATCTGATTTCAGCAACCCCGTCATTAGTCGCCTTTTACGGCGGCGTCTGGGGCTAAGACGTTGCGAACACGCTTCGTAATGCCGAGTTCGGTCCCAACCGCAGACGATTCGGCAGCAGACCGTATTGCGTTGGTTTCGATAACGGTAACGACAGACAACTGTTCAGTAAACAATGGCAAACTAATGAACGTAAAATATGCCTAGAAAAACCGCAACAGCCGAAAAATGCTGGGATTGGTTCTGCAACGTCCTGGAAAGGGCACTGATACTTTTTTATCACCCCACCCTCATCCTCTCTCTAGACAGGTAAAATATAACGGTACACGGAGACCATGTTTAAACCCGGAATGTCTACAACCTTTTAGAATCGCCGAGACTGCAACAAAACTTTTACAAAGTGAATAACTGGACGCAAGTGAGACGATTGACATGAGGAAGTATGAACAGACAACTGGCATTTGAATGCGTACGCAACTTGACCCATGCGGTCTCAAGTGTAACATCTTACATGTTATTTTAATAAATATAATGACAGTTTTTCCCCCTCAAAAACAATACTGCAGGGCTCAGCAGAGGGAAAGAAGAGAGGAGGCAGACCAAGAAAGACCTGGTTGCAGAAACTGACTGACTGAACAGGCCTCAGGCATGCAATCATGAAGTCCATCGCAACTGACCGCCAAAAGTGGAGAGATCTGATCAGACAGCCAACAGAAGCTGGTGACCCAACGACACGTAGTGTTGTGGATGATGATGATGATATTGAAATACATTATCGTCCTTCAATTCTAGCTGATACAAATCGAACATATTTTTCCCGTGCGGATTCCGCAGTCCATTTTTTTTTTTTTTTTCATTTCAGAAAACGGGTGTGGGGTGTGAAGAATAGACCCAATTAATGTCAGTTATGTAAATCACGAAGAACGTTGGCCCTGTTACGCTGAGCTGAGAGACTTCCTATCTGTTTTACTGACTGAACAACTAATTATTCAGTATAGCTGAAGGTGTTATATAACCAGATTGTTGGTACAGACAGGGCTGCTAGTGCTGGGTTTTCCCCCCCAGATCTGGGTTTTTCTTAGACGCCCTGGGGAAATCTGGGTTTGTTTTTTAATATATCTTTATATAAAAGTGGTAAATGTTTCGTTTCGTAACTATACATTTTGCACTTTTTAACAATCTGGTTTTTTTTTTTTTTTTTTGGTTCTTTTTCTATGTATTGCTTGGGTTTTTGTTTAGCGAAGCTGGGTTGTTCAACAACAAAAAAAATTGGCAGCCCTGGGTACAAAGAGTCTCTTATAAAAAAAATACATGTCGTGAGTAAAAGCCGCCTGTAGAAGTTTCAACTCAGGCGATCATTCTGTAGACGTCTGTGTCTTAGGCGTTGCGAACGCGCTCGTAATGCCGGTTCCATCCCATCTACGGACGAGTTGTCCTGCGATGGTTTCAACAGTGGTATCGAGTGCTGACCGTTCAGGGGCAATGACAAAACTACTGAACGTACATTTTGCCTTAAAAAGGCAACTATTTTGAATAGAAAAACCGCAACAGCCAAAAAAAAAAAAAAAAAAATGCTGGGGTTGGTCCTGTAACGTTCTGTAAAGATTCGCATTACTTTTAACTCAGATTTCCAGTGCCCTTATGATGTTCTGCTGTTTTCTTAAAGCAGCGAACTTCTTTGATCTTTGTTCGATTCATAATTTGTGTACCCCTTAAAAAAAAAATAGAATATACAGCAACTGACACAGGCGTGGAAACTCAAAATCAGTTTTTAAAAAACAGTGTGCATGTGCAGTGATGAGTTGTGATTATTTTGATACCCTATCCCGCATACAATAAACAAAACACAACTCACGGGAGACTAATGCTGGAGATGAGCACCTGAGAGTGAAACGCATATGAAACGTGTGCAATCTTATGTTTTGAACAGTTCCCTTGACTCAGTTAACTGTAAGCATGCTGACTGCTTTGAATCCGTGCCTGTTTTTCATATATCACAAGTAAGGCTAAATGAAAACTAGACGCTGGTTTACATTTTTCTTTGTTTTTTTTTTAAATTCTGATAAAGAATCGACAGGATGTACGCCAAATTTCAACAATTTACACAGAACGGTTACTGGGTTACAGACTTTTAAAGTTGGACGCGACGTCTAGAATGGAGCATAGCTCGCTTTTTATAATTAAAAAAAAAATCCTAAAATAGTTACATGAGATTTCAAAACCATCGTTGCATTTGCATGTACTTGTGCTGCTTCGAAGAAACTCTGCTCTTAACCTATATACGATCATTTTCTCCTTTTTTTTTAATTGTGAGTTATTAATATTTACCTGGAACACCTTTCACAAACCGAGCCCTATGAGGGCTTCAATCTCACTAATGTATCTAAGGAATCAGGTTAGTAGATAAACTACTACATCAGCAGTTTTTTTTTTTTTTTTCCGTGTACCGTATGACTCAGCTTTCCAAGTTGTGAACGCCTGAACAATCCATTACTTAATGAAAAAGTATTAGACGGTTGAGTCTCTTGTTTGATTGACAAAAGGCTTCACAGTCTAGACTAGGGAACGAATCACATGAAAAGGGGTGTCTTTAATCCGAGTTCCCCCTGGTCGTTTACACAGCCAGACAGGTTTCGATGACATAAATCTGGCGCAACGAAGGTCTTTGAAATCTCACGCCACTTGAGCAGAAACCGCATATTTAGGACCATGTGGTTTATTCCTCTGTCTGCCCTCCCCCTCTTTTAAAAACACACACACACACACTCACAAACGCTTTCTGAACATTCCAGGACTTTTTTTCCGTACTGTAACTCTCAGATTCTAGGATACGGTCACCAGACATGCCTTGAAAAATTAAATCTGTGGCTGACCCGGGACGACTAACCAACTTGGTCAACAAAATGTTATGAGCCAGCTGGATATGTCGAATTAAAGGTACAAATATCTGCTGCAAACAAGCACACTGCAATTACGTTCAAACGAGAAAGAAAAAAACATTAAGATCACAGAAGAAAGAACGCACGCACGCACACACACACACACGTGTATAAGTTAGTGGCGCAAAATATAAGCAATAATTGCAACAGGGTAATCCAACACGCCTGTCGTAAGAAGCGACTCAGGAGGGTCGGAGTAAAAACATTTCAGTTCACCGAATTTCGCGTGGGCTCCGGGCCCTATTGTGTGAAGAACAAGAATACGCTCACTACCTTCCCAACAAGAATATTGTAGGAGGAGAAGGAGAAGAAGAACAAGCAGTGGATCTATACTTGTTTAAGGGCAGAAAAAAAAAGGCAGTGTTATTAGCCTAAGCACAAGACACGGGGAAAAGTAAAAGTAACGGAATGGAACTATAGTAATAAAACAGGTAAAGTATGCGAATTAATGAAGCATGTGTAAATATGTAACGAGTATGCAAGTTCGTGCATGTGTCGACAATGAAGAACCCATTAGCAAACAAAATCATTGCCAATGATTCTGTTTGTTTCTATTGTTAACCAATGATCCATTTGCGGTTCTAATCAAATGAAAAGGAAAACCCAACGCAACATATTTCTTAAAGCCACCGCAACGGTTTTTGTTAAACACAATACTGCGCCCGCTGGCTTTCCAGTCAGGGCGGTTTTACCCAGTGCGGGATAATTGCTTCCCATGTATACATTCTCTATGTCTGGTGCATACTTCTAAACCCAGAGCAAAAAGTCGCGACGATGTCTGCTATTTAGAAATGGCATGGCGCGTAAAGTCACGGTATTTGTACCTACCTACTGTAGATGTGGGTCAAGTGTCGTCGGGAATAGCCTACTGGCCTCCGCCTTGAAAGCAAACATCGTTTAAAACAGTCGGAGCGATGACAAAGAGCCTTCTGGTCACCCACTGTCTGGGCTTGATTCAACGATAGTGTAGCTTCAATTTTCAGTCGGGTTCAGAAACGACTGAGGCCAGAATTAGAATAGACACCCTAACTCACTCACACAATACCTATCTGCACACCCGTATGTATGCAGGCACATGAAACTGGTCGCAGGCAACTTGATGCTTCCCTGTCATTAAAAAAAAAGTAAGAAGTAAAGGACCCTTTTCCACGCTTTTAGGCGTATAGGGCATATAGGGCTAGACCTATATTTTATAGACCAATCGGCACAAGGTGGGTGATTTTGTCAGTATCACGCCGGCCGCCTTTACTTCCCGGGACTGCACCCGGTACCCACTCATCGCTGGGTCGACCTGGGAGCCAATGTCATTTTTTTTTTAAAGTCCGGAACCGCCAGGGAGTGAACCCACGACCTTGCTAGCCGCTCCGCCACGGCGACCCTCTCTGTCATATACAACAACATGGACAACATTCGATGGAAGCTTCATCACAGAGATAAAAAAAAAAAAACCGAACAGGACAGATCAAAACTGCCTTTTATTAAATTAGGAATATTTTGTGCAATAAATCCATGTCATCGGAGATGAGAAAAAGATTTCCCGCAAGCTACATAGAGCCTGTTTAAACATACTGCTGTAAATCCTGGACAACTAATAAACAAGCCGAACGATGTCTTGAAACCTCGGAAATGTGGTATTAGAGAAGAATCCTTACAAGTCCTTGGACAGCTGAGAATAGTATCCCAGTTGTTTTGAAAGAGGCAGGTGCTCGAAGACAAGATGCAGACATCACAAGGAGACATTCCTCATTTTGTGGTCATGTTATGAGAAGAGGGACTATGGAGTATATGATCTCTGGAAAGATTTGTGGAAAGAGAGACAGAACTGATACACGCAGATGCGGATCGCAGATTATGGAGAGGCATGATCACTCATGCCAGTCGTCAAGGCACTTGATTATGATGAAGGAATAGATAGCTACACAGCATATCACAATTCATGAAAATAATGAAACCGTGATTTAAAAACTATGCCACGATAAACCAAACCACACATTAAGCTGTAACGAAATATGACAGAACCAACAGGACTAAGAAATAATTGCATACACCAGAGCCCACCACACTAAGGAATCTATAACGTAGTGTATACTCTTAACATAATCGCATTATATTCTGTACTATTTTCTTTGTAGTGAAATTTTCTATATATATCGTTTATCATTTTGTCTCTTGTGACTGTGGATCGCAGAGATTCTTCTTATTCTTCGCTTCCATTTTACCGCCTCGGGCGGTGTGGGGGATATAAGATAAGTTTTCTGCTCTTCTGGCCACCTCCATCACTGACACAACGTGCTGTTGTAGAGCTTCTCTGCAGTTATCCTTCCTTCTTGTTCTTGGTTACCTCATGCTCTACGTTCTTCTGTTTTAGTGTATACCTTGTATAATATGGCATTACAAGGCACTGTCTCTTTATTGGGCAAACCATTTAATTTGCTGTCTCTGTATGTAATCTGGAACTGATTCTGTGCCGACTTTGTCTAGTTTGACCTCGTTCATGATTTTATCTTTTCTGGTCACTCCTGCATCCCTTCTAAGATTTCCATGGTTACTAATTTTCATTAGTCTATACACAGAGTATTTCTTCGTTACATTGTTTCTTGTAAATCACTTCTTGTTACATTCAGAATTCGTCAAAAACTTCATGTCTACCCTGTCTGTTTGTATGTTCTCCCTTGCTGTGTCGCCAACTCTGATATGGTCACGGTAAGATCCCCACAAGCCAGTGATTTCCAAACTGTGCGCCGCGGCGCCTAGGGAGCTGCTACCTCTTCATAAGGGCGCCGCAAAATATTCGAAGATACATGATTTTTTTTTTTAAATCTCGCACATACGAATAGTCATACATTTACTTAGGTTAGGGCTCCGTAGAAAAATTTTAATTGAAAAAAAAAAAAGGCTTCGCGACTAAGAAGAAAAGTTTTGGAAACACTGACTTAAGCCGTTTGCAAAGCTGGGATAAACAGCTCTGGAAAACTCAGTCAGCAGATGATCATCAAAACGCTGTCCTAATGCCCCTCTATATGTTGCCCCAGACCCCCATCCATTACTTCACGCACATTAGTCTACACTGGTGTCTCAATATAGTTTCTAGACTGCTAGGCGAGAATGGTGCTTTCAAATGTCTATACAAATGCATAGAAAACTGACTTATGGCTGACAATTTCAAAGTAAGGTATCCACACTACTTCAATCATTCTGTATCAGACGGATAATCTAGAACTAGCTAAGGTGTTCACAACATAGCCAGAACGTCCCTGCTGTATTCGGAAAGTCAAAGATATTTGGTGAGACCAGTGAACCAAGGACTTACCTGGCAATAGACGAATAAATTAGAGTTTTTTTTCTTCTCCGTCCTTTCCTTCTTTCTTTCTTTTATTCTTTATTCTTTCTTCCTTTTTTCCTTCTTCCTTCATTCGTTCTGTTATTTCTCACTTTCGCTCTATCCATCTATCCATCTTATCCATCCCTCCCTCCATCCATCCATCCATCTATCTATCTATCTATCTATCTATCTATCTATCTATCTATCTATCTATCTATCTATCTATCTATCTATCTATCTATCTATCTATCTATCTATCTATCTATCTATCTATCTATCTATCTATCTATCTATCTATCTATCTATCTATCTATCTATCTATCTATCTATCTATCTATCTATCTATCTATCTATCTATCTATCTATCTATCTATCTATCTATCTATCTATCTATCTATCTATCTATCTATCTATCTATCTATCTATCTATCTATCTATCTATCTATCTATCTATCTATCTATCTATCTATCTATCTATCCATCTATCTATCCATCTATCTATCCATCTATCTAACCATCTATCTAACCATCTATCTATCCATCTATCTATCCATCTATCTATCCATCTATCTATCCATCTATCTATCTATCTATCTATCTATCTATCTATCCATCCATCCATCCATCTATCTATCTATCTATCTATCTATCTATCTATCTATCTATCTATCTATCTATCTATCTATCTATCTATCTATCTATCTATCTATCTGTCTGTCTGTCTGTCTGTCTGTCTGTCTGTCTGTCTGTCTGTCTGTCTGTCTGTCTGTCTGTCTGTCTGTCTGTCTGTCTGTCTGTCTGTCTGTCTGTCTGTCTGTCTGTCTGTCTGTCTGTCTGTCTGTCTGTCTGTCTGTCTGTCTGTCTGTCTGTCTGTCTGTCTGTCTGTCTGTCTGTCTGTCTGTCTGTCTGTCTGTCTGTCTGTCTGTCTGTCTGTCTGTCTGTCTGTCTGTCTGTCTGTCTGTCTGTCTGTCTGTCTGTCTGTCTGTCTGTCTGTCTGTCTGTCTGTCTGTCTGTCTGTCTGTCTGTCTGTCTGTCTGTCTGTCTGTCTGTCTATCTATCTATCTATCTATCTATCCATCCGTCTGTCTGCCTATCTATTTAGTGTGTATATGTGTGAGTCTCTATGCGTGTGCGTGTGTATCAGTGTGTGTGTCTTTTTGACAATGTGTGAGTGTGTCTGGGTGCGTCTGTGTGTGTGTGGGTCTGTTTGTGTGTGCCATTATGTGTCTGCGTGTGTATCAGTATCTGTCAGTGGCTGTGTGTGTATCTGTGTGTTTCTCTATGGGTGTGTCTATTTTATAATGTCTGCGTGTGCGTGTCTCTCTGTTTGTATCGGTTTATTTGTCTGCGTGTATGTCTGTGTGCGTATGTAAATATGTGTGTGTAACTGTGTGCGTATCTGTGTATGTGTGAGTGTTGCTATGTCCCCGTGTGTGTCTGTGTGTATGTGACTGAGTGTTTCCCTGCCTGCGATTGTGTATGTGTTTGTTTGAGTGCCTGTGGCTGCGTGTGTGCGTCTGTGTGGGTTTATATCTGTGTGCTTCGGTGTGTGTGTTTGTCGGTGTCTTTTTGTACGTGTGTCTTTGTGTGTGTTTGTGTGTGTCTGTATAGCAGTATGTGTCTGTATGTGTCTGGGTTGTATGCGTTTGTGTCTTACACTGTGTGTTTGTGAGAGTGTCTGTGTGTGTGAGTGAGTGCGTGCGTGCGTGCGCGTGTGTGTTATATGGTAAGGTAAAGGTAAAGTCGGGAGATGTGAACCAGCGTCATTACACACGGTTATAAACCACAAGTGCTCTGCCACCAGTACGGACAGCTGATAAGAAACTGTCCGCATGTGTCGCCATTCCCACGTAACTCTGTAGCTACAGCGACGTTCCTCCATTCACCCCAGAGTGTCAACTCTGGTACCCATTTCCTAGAGGCTTGGTGAACCCCGGAAACCACCCGGTTTGCAACACCGAACGTGGCTGCAGCGAGTCGCAGCTGGATTTGAAAGCGAGCCTCCTATCGACTGCGGTAACGCGGCTCCGTGTGTGTGTGTATACGCATTACGTATGTGTGTGTATGCATGTTTGTGTGAACGTGTATGTGTATGTATGTGTGAATTAGGTGCCTATGTGTGTGTGTAAGTGAGTGAACTGGTTTGCGTGTGTATGTGGGTGTGTGTGTGTGTTCGCGCGCGAGCTTGCGCATGCATTTTACCACCCATGCTTTTCTTTTTGACTTGATATTAGAATATTCATTTTATTACATGAACATAACATGCTTTATTGATAAAATACAACTGCTGTGTGAAAGATAGGAGTTTGGAAGAGCCGAATGTTCGACAGGCCTGTGTGCCTAGTTTGCGACCCTTATGTTATTAGGTTGTTGTTTTTTTAAACTGTCCTTGATGTTAAAGACTTTCATTCAAATGTTCTCTAGTAGTTGAGTACGTCTGCCTTTTCACTTATTTTGTTGATCTTCCTAGTCATATTTTGTGTCCATTTTTTATCATCGCCAACTCGGCTACAACCACCCATATCCCCCGAACTTTCTCTCTAGCACGCCAGGGACATCCGGTGCTCCGTAACCTACATTTTGAGAAGCCCTGTTCTAGTTTGATGTCAGTTTTGCCATCATGACCTCACCGTTTTTATTTTTCTTCGCTTTGAACAAAGATAGAAAAGGCGCTGTGTGTATTTTATCCCCGTTGAAAGAAAATACCGTGATATGCTTGTTATTTGTAAGCCGCGCTGATTTCCGCAACTGAACTTGGGTGGACAATTTAGCAGCAGAGTGTGTAAGAGAGACGGGAAACGGTTAGGCAGGGGGACAGACATAGAGGTCGATAGTTGAGGCAGACAGACACATGCATAGAGAGAGAAAGAGAGGGAAAAAAAGAGAGATACAAAGAGAGACAAACACTTCCAAAGAAAGGCAGAGATATAAACACCTATGCAGAGACACATATACAGTAAGAGAAAGGGGAAACGCACACGGAGAGAAGCATTTTTTTTATAAGGAGTAGAAAATTATAGGGAAGAGAAAAAGTTGGTAAGAAACAACAATTAGTTTATGTTAGCTTTACAAAATCGATCACAATAAACAAACAAAGGACGTTGCGGCGATTAGCCTTCATCAGCACATAAAGGACAACACAGTACACATACACAAATAGGCTCTAACTATGAAGTGACTACATAGGACTCTAATGTATAGAATAAACGATACTCATCTAGTGTACGGAGAGAAGCAGAGGGAGAAACCTACAGAGAGAGAAGGCAGAGTGACAGAAATAAATGCATTTAGACAGAGGCGGACATACACGATTGGCCATAACGGATTTCCAGGACTTTCGCCCTGGATGTACACTCTCTCAGACTTCTGTTCGTCCATCTCTTGATGTTATCTCCCAGCCTTATTGTCTTCCGATGTGGTCCTCATCATCATAAACCACTGCCGTTAAGCGCCCTGGTAAGGAAAAATTTGCGATCCAGTGCACACTGGCTATTGTCATGTCGTAAAGGCGTAGAGTGTCTTTAATGTTGTCGATCCCTATTTTCCGATGCCGTCCTCTTGCTCTTGTAGCTGATCTTCTGACATGTAGTGCTTGTGATGGTAATGGGTCTTGCTGCATTTTCACGAGATGGCCCGACCACTTGATCTGCTGTTTCTCGATGAAACTAGTACAAGGTGTCGTTCCCACAATTTGTCTGATAGTATCATTGTTCACTGGATCTCGGATAGTGGCTGCTTTTCTCAGGCATCTTATCTCACAGGTGGTGATTTAGCGTATATAGGCTTTAGATAGTGTCCATGTTTGGCACTAGTAGCTTTACGATGTGGTACTTACTAATAAGAGGGCCAAAAATTAGTTTATTTACAATAAGAATAAGATTAATCGCGGCAAATACATTGTCGAAAATCCTTCAAGTAATTGGATTTAAAGTAAAAAAAAAAAAAAAAAAAAACAGCTTAAAGTGGCTGGTGAAGGTAAAGAGAACGTTTACCTCCAGAGGATTACCTCAAGCGAGACGTCCCAGACAGAAGACATGTACTACATTTTCCAAATTACACCGCCCACGTACACCTAACAACATGTAACTGAAACACATTTACAAAAAAGTACAGTCAGCAATTACACTGTAACAGCTAATGTAATATAGTACAGACTGTCCCTACAACAAAATCCGAACATAAAAAAAACCGGTCCCTTCCTATTTCCAGCACAGATTTTAGAAGATATAATGAAATTAAAATTCTAAGGATTTGTTAAAATTATTATTATTACTATTATTTTGAGTGGAACTATAAGCTAATCCGCATATTATATCACATCTTTGCAGCTGACACAAAATGATTTACAACCAGGTGCAGCAAAAGGTAAATAACTAACATAAACTTACCTAGTGTGTGCAACTCTGTAAAGTTGATTCTTAGGTTGGTCAGTTTGAGAAGATCTTGCACGGCCTCGCTGTAAGGATCGGGGATGGGAATAAATGGCGGCAGGACTCGGAAAATAACCTGCAGAAATAACAGCTGCGTATTACGATTGGTGGGCAGAGAAGATGAATAAACTATTTTATAGTCTTATGCAGAATGGCGTAAAGAATTAAAAGCACGGTATGATTTGCGTTCGCAGAACAGAAAGGATTTAATGATTTGACAAAATGTCTAATGTAGAGAGCTGTGGTGGCGGTGGGGAAAGGGGGAGGCGGTTGGAACTAATAAATTCCAGTGAATCAAGAGATGAGAAAAAACGCAGGTGGTAATATGTGATAATAAATTTACTAGAATAACCTTGTAAAAGAACTCAAGAATCAATGGGAACATGGTAGGAAAAAACATACCCAAACACACACACAGAGTGAGAGAGAAAGAGAGAGAGAGAGGGGGGGGGCCTGGGGAGAGACTATAGAATAAAAAACATGAAGTGAAATGACAGTGAAGACAGTGAGATACACCCGAGATGACGACTTGGCGGAAGAAGAAGAAAAAGACGACAGAGAAGGAGGAGAAGAGGAGGAGGAAGAGGAAGAAAACGACGACCAAGAAGAAGAGGAGAAGGAGGATGAGAAGAAGAAGAAAAGGAGGAAGAGGAAGAAGAAGAAAAGCAGCAGCAGCAGCAGCAGCAGCAGTAGTAGTAGTAGTAGTAGTAGTAGTAGTAGTAGTAGTAGTAGTAGTAGTAGTAGTAGTAGTTTGCACTTAAGATAGGACACAGACTTACCTCTCCTGCTGTAGATGGGGTTTTCGCGGAATACCTCTCTTCACAAATAACATCGGACAAACTGTTGACAACCCGCTTGCGGACTTCAGGGAAGGACTGCGCGCAGTTCTGAGCAAAGTAGCGGTACACTTTCCACGTCTTCCCGAAATCGAAGGACCTCTCGATCAGCATGGCCTTAGGTCTGAAGGTCTTGAAGGTCATAATGAGATGGGTGAAGTGGAACTCGGCTTCCAGGTCTAGCTGAATATAAACTTTCTCTTTGCCGTTCTCGGCTTGCCACCACCGAGAAGTCCGGTCCTTGAAGGAGGACACAATGTTCTCGATGCGGTGACTCTGCTCCGAAACACCTTCTCTCCATGGTTGCCGAGAGTCACAGGTGAAACACTTGGTATCCTTTTCCAGGTAGCTGACCACGCAGTAGCGCTGCGGTCGCTCCAGACCACATGTGGACGAAGCGGTTAGATTGGCCTCACGGCCTATCAACAAATCACCAGTGGCCGGGTAACAGCTGCCCAGCTCGCATGTTGGCTGTCTACTGCTCTGTCCAATGCTGCCTGTGAACAGAAAGATGCAACAACTTTAAAAAAATTATCAAGATGTTTAGCTGGCAGAGCTATCATAGGTAAAGTAAGTAAAGGACCCTTTTCCACGCCTCCAGGCGTACTGGGCATGCAGGGCTAAATCTATATTTTACAGACAAGTCTACGCTTGGTGGGTGATGTAGTCAGCATCATGTCGGCCGCCTTTACCTTCCAGGACTGTACCTGGTACACACTTGAGGCTGGGTCGACCTGGGAACCGATATCATTTATAATTCAATAATAAAAGTAGACCGGCTCCGTCAGGAGCCAAACCCGCGACCTTCCGATCCACAGACAAGCGACTAAAAGCTCCACCACGGTGGTTGGAAATTAACAGAATGTTCAAAAACAACGAAGATCGTTGTGGTGATATCGGGAAATGTGGCTTCGACAAGAACTAAAGACAACTGGCGATGTGTCTTTGTTGGAGAAGGGGGAAGAGGGTGACACAGGGCGTCTTTATCAGCAACGTAATATAACAGACAATGTCTCATTATCATCGGGATGGAGGTGCATTAAAATACATTACGGCAAAGCAATATTATGTCAACATGGTCAATAACAATGACGGCAGTGATCAAACTGCCAATTACTGCCTTAATATACCACTTCTGTGGTGAAGGCAGGTTTTTTTTTTTTTAGCCTGAGAATTTAAGGTCGCATGACTAGTAATGTAGTCACGACTGTGCAAGTGAGGATATTATTTTTTGGGCAGGATAAACACCGTCAAATATAAGTTAATAAGCCATCGGGACTAGAAAGACAACACAGCTACCGTCACCCTCGTTTTAACAAATACAGAGAGGTAGCCACACACAGTTGTAAACATAGTAATCGTCCACCAGCGAAATGCACAACAATTTTCATAGAGGCTGCTTGTTTTAAAACGTCACATTAACGTGACATATTGCACCAAATTTAACATGGATGGAATAACGATAGCGATGTGCTTTATGATGGCTATGAAAAGTGTCAGGTGGCTAACGGGAATCTCTCTAGGCACCTATAGTAACTTCCCAAATCATACGCAACTTGTACGCATCTATTCCTGTCTGAATAAATTTAGTATCACAAAGTTTATACAGGATGTTATTTTTACAAAACTCCACGAAACACATTGCTACCGAAATGTATTTAAAGACCGCAAATATCATACACGTAGATTCATTTCTTACAACTCTCTCTCTCTCTCTCTCTCTCTCTCTCTCTCTCTCTCTCTCTGTGTGTGTGTGTGTGTGTGTGTGTGTGTTGCTACCTCTGTGTTGGAAACCCCCGTGTTTGGTATAAGATGTGCGCATGGAATTCCACACAAATTCCAATATATAAACCGGCATATTATCATTATTATCATCATAATATTGTTGACGTTTCAGTGGGGCTCTCATTTTACTCTTGTAGTCCCTTCTATCCAGTCCAAATGTTTCAATATGTTGGACTAAATCCAGACCATCATCTCTGGCCTCTCTCACCAACGTAAGTCTCATGGATTCTCGTGCTTGTCATCGTTTTTTCATAATCCATGTTTCACATCAAAGTGCCAGCTGGGTGGTTATCTGTTAGCTTCTGCTCAAGGCGTGCCCACATTGCATTTTCTTATATCTAATGCTACATTCCACTACCAGTCTTTTTCTTCATCTCTGCTGAATGCACCCTGAGTAATTTTAAATTGTTTGTCGCATTTATAAAGGTGTGTGTGTGTGTGTGTGCGTGCGTGCGTGCGCGCGCGCGTGCGTGTGTGCGTGCGCGTGTGTGTGTGTAGGCAATTAAGAATCACAAAGGCACCAAAATGGTAAATAAACTGTTCAAGGAAGCGGGGATGTCGAAGAGAAATTAGACGAGGAAAGTTAAAAAGTCAATATTGGGACATGCAATCGATAATACGACTGTGGGCCCTTTGTGATTATATATTTATATATAAAACATGTCATGTGGCTTAGGCGTCGCGAAAGCGCTACGTAATGCCGTGGTGCGGGTTCGATCCCGGTTGTGGAAGATTTGTCTTGCGTTAGTTTCGACAGTGGTACCGAGAGCTGAGCGTTCAATGAGCCATGGAAAACTCGGTTAGTTGTGTATCCTTTACATGACGTTGCTGAACCAGCCCCAGCAACCTCTGGCTGTTGTGTGGTTTCTCTAGGCAAATTTACGTCCAGTAGTTTGCCATAATGGAAAATTACTAAATGTAAAATGTGCCTACAAAAACCACAACAGCCAAATAAAATGCTGTGGTTGTTGTGAAACCTATGCAACACTGGCAGATGGTGGGGATAAAAAGGAATATTGTTTTAAAAATATAGAATAGTGTCTTTTGCTTAGGTTAGGGCGCCGTGCAAAATTTTCAATTGAAAAAAAAAGAGTCGCCTTGACCAAGAATAGTTTGGGAAACCCTGTTCAATGACATAGCGACAACAGAAATTCATCAGTATAACTGATCGTGCATTTGCTATGCGAGTTATATTCTGTTATTACTGAATATCTATTAGTGAACGGACTTTCTGGTCAACTAGTCAATGAATGTGCAGTGCACAAAGTGCATTTATGGTGACTATCGAAGAATGCTGCTCAGCGATTGTCAGTGGCCAGACATGAACACTAACTTACTCAAAAAGAAAACATTCTGAGAGGAGGCAATTAAGAATCACAAAGCAGTCACCGAAAAGGTAAATAAACTGATCAAGAAAGCTGGGACGTCCAAGAAAAACCAGACGAGGAACGTTAAAAAAGTTAATATTGGGACATGAAATCGATAATCCGACTGTGAGCCCTTTGTGATTTATAAATGGTACAGCATGATGATAATGGTGATGATGGTGCGGATAATGATCATAGTGGTCAAATGAGTGCCTTAAAACAGGCTGATCAAATACACATGGTTTGAGTGGATTTATTTATCTAATAACTACGGCGACTGTGCTGCGCGGGGTGAACATTCAACACATCAAGCAACACAGTGATACACAGAAAGAAAAAAAGTTGTTACAATGTTATTTACCAATGTATTCTCAAACTGCCTGTATAAGGTTCATGTAACCATACGGTTTCTTATGACCAGAGAAAGAATTCAAATGAGCTAATTACTGTTAAATAAAAGACGCACCAAAAACAAAAACGACAAAGACAATACTAACACATTAATAAACCGGATGCCGTCTTTATAACAAAGTAGTTCTTAAATACGTATTCTTTCACCTTAATTGCACACTTTAGCTTTTAAATGTGGTCAGTACATTCCACGTGTATTTTTATGAACATTTATTTCTCATAAAAAAAGAAACTATCTTTCCCTTTTCCAGCCCGATTCACACCCATTGGCTTAAAAGTAACTATAACCAGAATCCAACAAAATTAAACCCCACAAACCCAGTTTAACCACTTAACAAGGTTTTATCATAGTGCCCTACCGTTATGAAGTAACCCTTGTTCTAAATCAGCGGTTCTCAACCTGTGGGCGGTGACTCTTTTGTGGGTCAAAAGACCCTTTCACAGGGGTCGCCAAAGACCATCGTAAAACACATATCCAGTGAAAATATGAAGCAGAAACGAAAATAATTGTATGGCTGGGGGTCGCCACAACATTAGAAAGGTTGAGATCCTAAATGGATCCTTTTACCAACTAATTCCTTGCCTGGAGACATATGTGTGTGACTGTGCCTCTGTAAAAATACATATTATTTTAGCATATCCGAATGCAGGGCTTCAGTTAGCCACGCTTTTTTACATGATTCTTAGTGGGCGGGGCCCTGAAAGTGATAGGACATGAGGATCTTTAGTGGTAGGTACAGGACCTGAACCAGCCCAACATTCTCAATGCTCTCAAGGAGGCAGTACGAGAAGATGATTCAAGAGACGATGCTGAATCGGCAGCACTCAAAAGACTACACGCACTCCAGGGCAAAAGAGGTGTCGCCAAACATGAACACTATACAGGTAGCCAAAGAAGAATAGTAAAACAATAAAGAACTGGTGTTATCAGTCGACACAGATGGGGGATATACTGAAGACGGGATCCGAGCGCTTATGAACTTGTCAGATGTGCAATGATGAAAATCTTTCGATTAACCAACTTAACTATGAACTAACGCCACACACTGCATTTAAACGTTAACACAAGCTTTCCAGAAGATCTGCCAACCATTTTCCTTCCTTCAAACCCCCCCCCCCTCTCTCCTCTCTCTCTCTCCCTCTCTCTCTCTCTCTCTCTCTCTCTCTCTCTCTCTCTCTTCCTCCAGGCTGGTAAATGAAGGTCTGACCTCTCAGTTTGGATGGTAACAGGTATTCAAAGGGTGATGATGTCGACACTGCGCCGCCCACTTTACTTCCCATCATAAATCCAGGTACTCATTGTGGCTTCGTCAGCCTAAAAGCCAGGTCAATAATTTCAAACCGCCTCGGTGCAGACTTGTATCCAAGACCTTTAGGCACAGCCGTCTTAACAGCATAATGGATAAACCAGTCCGCAGGACCTCTACGACTTTCAATCACAGGAATGAAATGTAAATAATCGATAATATTAAACATATACACAGTTTAGCATAGGACCCTATGCTCGATGGGCCCCGGACAAGTGCCCATCGGGCCCATGCGTTAAGACGACACTGGCTTAAGGCCCAGAGGTAAGACTAGCCATAGTGCTAGAACAGTTCAGCGCTTTTGAAAAGAACACTTACAAATCCAGTGGCAGGGTACCAGCGACTACAGTCAAACCAAAACATTCTCTGTTCCAGGAAATTGCCACTTGAGTACAAATTGCGAAAACAAAACACAGGATCCAAGAGTTTGGCAGTAAGGCAAACAAGAGTTAACTAGGGCATTGTGGACCTTTTGTAGCAACTGGCGTTGAAATTTCAACGGCCAGATTTCTCACGTTTGTCATTATATATTTTTTTTTTAATAACGGGTTCCCCTGTGTGGGTTCTCTAGCTCTTTGGTTGGAGTTTTTTTTTTTTTTTTTTAAAAGGGGGGGGGGGGGGGGGGGGGGGGGGGGACACTGC